>OAMR01000022.1:221307-234209 GCA_900205405.1 Echinochloa crus-galli | reverse complement strand
GCGGCGAGCGCGCCGCGACTCGCGAGGCGGGCAGCTGGTCTGCAGGCCTGTGGGGCAGCGGCGGCGTGGCTCGCGAGCGGCGAGCGCGATGCGACGTGCGAGGCGGGCGGCTGGCGACGGGATTGGAGAGGAGGCCGGAGCTCCCGAGGGAAAGGATAAGGTTTGGGCCTTCGGGGGTGATTGAACTGGAGTAATATTCGGGGCCCGTGGTCACCCGCGGGGGAAACATTGACCCCGCCCCCGCCCCCGCCCCGTTATATTTCGGGGCCCCGAACCCGCAGCCCCGCGGGGGAATTTAGCCCCGCCCCCGCCCCCATCGGGGCTGAAACCCGCGGGTTTCGGGTTCAAACCCGCCCGGCTGCCATCCATAGTATGTATGTGTGTATGTGTGTATGTGTGTATGTATGTATGTATGTGTGTATGTATGTATGTATGTATGTATGTATGTATGTATGTATGTATGTATGTATGTATGTATGCGTACCGCGCGAACTCGGCATCCAGATCGTGCGCATTTACCATTTCACTAGAAACCCAGCGCGGCTTTGCCGCGCTCAACTTAGAGCAGGCCAGCATGACAAACATGTTAAAATAATATACTGCTAATTTATTCAATCTTTTCTACCTTTTTTTATTGCTGTTTAAAAGGAGTTGTAGATCAGTGCAAGAACAAATGAGTTTAGCCTGCATAAACTCTTGTAGTCTCGTACATGTTAGTATGTACAATCATCTACTAAAAAATGGTTTCCTTGAGTTGAGTAATTCTATTTTGTTACTATCAGTTTTAGAGGTGAGTTTTAACAGAACTTTAATTCCACAATGGGCTTTGAACACGGTGTCGTGTGATACTTTGCTAATGTGCTGAATTTTTCTAAATTGGCTTGTGATTCTAACGCCTCCGAATGTCACATGCTTTGTTTTCATTCCCGTATACATGCCTCTTGATACTGCTTGCTTTTATGTTTAAATTTTAGTATGGATCTCACAAATGAAACCACCATTTATATGTCTGTATATGTAATATACCTGCCATCAAAAGAATCATTTTAGGCAAAGAAATGGGTTGAAGCACATGTTGAGACTACTAAGACGGTAGTGTCTCCTTACTTATTAACTTTATATGTTCTTGTAATTCCTTTTTGTTTATCTTGTACTGACCGAGTGACTGTATGATGATAATATTCTATCTTTTGCTTGGCACACATGGTCGTTGTAATCCAATACGATAGCTTAGTTATAGACTGCATGGCATCTATATAACTGAAGAAACTCATTTAATACAATACACATATGTCAGTTATACACTACATGGCATCTTTTACAGATGAATGTATTTAACTGAACTGATAAGTTTATGATATGTAGTACAGTTTGAGAATATTGACTTTACAGGCATCCAAATGAAACGTAGGAAAGTAATCAACCTCTTATGCCGAAACTTGTAATCACAGAATCGATTGCCTACTTTAGTTAGTTTCAGCATTCTCTGGTAAAGTTGTAAAGACAGATTGGGAATTACGTGTATTTGAGTATTTTTTTTCTTCACACAATAAAAATACTGCAGATCGCTGATCATCGCTTAAGTGGTTCATGGCCATTTGCATGCAAGTTCTCAATAAATTGAACTTGGCCAATAAAAGAACTCTCGGTCCGGATCTGTTAATATAAGAACTTTACTTAGCTGTATATAAGAAATTTATTTTTCCCTCAATTTGTAATTTGTAATGTGATATCATATGAAATATAAAAGGGATAAATAAATAGATTAATAGTTTAATCATTTTGGTGCTCTTTTTACTTTTTTGTTTACCATTTTTTCCTTTCAGCCGTCAGAAACTTCTCATCCACATGAGTTATCCACTGCTCTGCTGCTTATCTATTTCGTCCCCGCATCCATTCGACAGGAGCTCATCCGTCTGCACGGGTCCTCGGCCACCACCGTGCGTCTGCATCAGGCTCAGTGCCGCTGAGATCCTCGATTGGACGCCCTCTACCCCGCCGCGCCGCTTCTCTGCCTCTATCTCGTGTCCGTCGCCTCCGCTCTGCGCTGCTGCCTCGCCGTCGCCGCACGGGTACGGCCGGCTTATCAACCTGCTATACCAGTGTGCTGCCGAGTTCGCCGGCGGCGTCTTCGACCGCGCCAACCACTGCCTCGAGCAGATCACGCAGCTGGCCTCTCTGGATGCGCCACACACGCTGCAGCGCCTAGCCGCCGTCTTCGCCGAGGGGAGGGTGGGCGCGGCGGGCGGCCAGCGAGCGCCAGGGGCAGCGCGGTGGGTTGGCGCGGGGCCAGCGCGGGGGCCGCGCCACTGCCGCGGTTGGCGGAGCCGTTGGAGCGGAAGGCCTTGTTCTTCTTCTTCGACTTGCCCCCGCCGGCGGCCGTCTCGCGCTCGACGCCGGGGAGCTGGAGAAGCTGAAGAGAGCCGCGAGCGAGGGCGCCTCCGCCTCGACGACGGCACCGCGACGCACGTCCGGCTTCGTTGCGCTAACGGCGTTCGTCTGGGTGGCGAGGAAGCGGGCCCGGATGCGCCCCGAGCAGAGGAGACGAGCGCGTGCGCGGCGGCGACGGGGGCGGCCTCTCGCGCGCTGCTGTCCACGGCCAACTCGGACGCGAGAGGGAGGTGAGAGCTTCTGCTTGCCGGCGCGAGAGGGTCGCCATAGCCGTTATCTTGCCGAAGAAGATGAGCATCATCGAGAGAAGCGCCCGTGCTGCTGTACGGGGGTAACGCGAGAACCGTGGTCCGCAGAAAAACCAAAGGGGCCGCGAAGGAGGAGCTCGTGTTGGCGGCCGGCCGCGACCCGAGAAGCCAGCGAAGGGAAACGTCGAGAAGCTGGAGTCTGCACGCCGCTCCCTAATTTTATCCGTTGATGCAAGATCGGACGGCCGAGAAACAGAGGCGACGTGGCCCAATCACGGCTCAAAAACGTCAACGGATTTAGGTCTTTGAAGATTTTTTCTTGCATCCACAATGTAAAGTCCAATGTAGATCTTCACTTGAGGCGTCCATGACTGGCATACATCATACATGGCTGCACGGTGGACGGTGCACAAGAATTGCAGTCTTGCAGACGACACGTCGACAAGTGAGCCGGTAGATTCGACGGCGAAGTCTTCCTGTACGCGCGTCAGCTAACAAGGATTTACGAAAAGCCCACATGACTCCGCCGAGCCGGGCCGGTTGAAGGAGAATATCGGCCCATGTTCTGACTTCCGCTGGGCCTCCCGTGCGCTGCGGCTCTGCGGCTGCGGGGAGTGAGGGAACACAGCAGACTCGAAGTTTAGTACCACATCGGTTACCTAGTAGACAAAACACCAACTTATATACACCGAGTTGAGTCTTCGGAAGAGACATCCGATAATATTAGAACGATACAGAGAAGATTAGCATGGCCCCTGCGCAAGGATGACACGCACAAATTGAGAAATGGTCCAAATTTTTTGAGTTTTTGCGCGCCGGTCCCTGGCCGAGATTTTTTCTTCACGGATATGCCCCTGATGTTCCCCCCCTCTTCAAGTCAGGTCCACGCTAGCATAAACTGATAAATGATCCAAATTCTTTGTTTATTCACAAGATGGTCCCTCTTGCCCCTAGGTCCTCCTTTGTGTTTCCTCACGAGAAATGGTCCAATAATTATTCGTATTCACGTGTCGGTCCCTGGCAGCAATACTGCAAATGCATGAAAGGCATCGTATATCATCTAAATACAATTGCAACATTTTTTTCTCATTAGTTTTGCTTACCAACCATGTTGACCCTAAACTTCAATAGTTGACCTGTTCATACTAAATTTCTTTTGTTTTGCGAAACACAAGTTTGGTCCTTATGAAGGCTCTCTTTTTTCTTAGAAACGCACATCAATTATCAGAGCCTTGTATTCTCATGCAGTCATGCTCGTGCCATCCATGGGTGGGAGCTACGGAACACCCTTGTTTTTACTAAGTTTTTTTTAAAAGACTTTACCAAGTTTTTTCTTGACCATTCGTTCTTGTACGAGAGCTACGGAACGTAAATTTGTAAGTGATTCAATCTAAGTGAATGCAACATTCTATGTGCTCTATAGCGAACAACCATGAGGATAAGATCTCTGACTAACATTCTCAATGTCCAACACGTAAAACTAATATACGGGTACAACTTTCCTCTGTATCCGATCATCACAGTAATTTTTGGGACATGGGATTAACAATCTCGCCGGACAATTCTGGAGACCACCCCCATTTGTCTCTAACATCATCATCATCGTCACTGACAAGTCACCAATGTTGGAACGTGACGTCAGCCCCCATGACAGGCCGCACGGAAGGTGGTTCATTTCGTGCCACGGTTCAATGAATCTAGACACGGTGATCGGTAATCCTGGCGCATTAACCACGATTGATTACGATTCACCCCGTTAAAAGACGCAAGCTTTCACAAGGATACTTGGGGTCCACTTGTCGGCCCCCATTACCCTCTCTTATATTATATGTACACGTCACTGTCACGCAGCCACGCCCACCAAACAACTCCCGCTTCCCACTCCCTCTTCCTCACCCATGGCCGCCGCCGCCGCCGCCGCAGCTGCCTCTACCGCCCCCGCCCGCCTCTTCCTCCTCCAGTCCACTCCTTCCCCGAGCCCTTGCAACTCCGCCTCAGCTCAAGCCCGAGCCCTCCGCGCCCCGTTCCCGGGCCTCACGCTCTCCCGTCGCATGGCAGGGGCCCCGCCGGCGGCGATCGCGGGCGCCGCCGGTGACTCCCAGCGGGACCTGAGCGCCTCGGCGTTATCCGTGGAGGCCCAGGAGTCTGCTTTCACCTCGGATTCTGGTGCGTTTCTGGGGCCTCTGGGATTGGTTTGGTTTTGTCGCCGTTTGGGTGGGAAATGGGGATTTGTGGATGATGGAGCTGATGGTGTTTGTATGGGCGGTGTAGATTTGGAAGTGAAGGAGCCAAGCGTGGCGACGATTCTGACGAGCTTCGAGAACTCGTTCGACAAGTACGGGGCTCTCAGCACGCCTCTGTATCAAACGGCCACCTTTAAGCAGGTAACTAGGAATTTGGGATACATGGCCACAATGGGGAACCAAAAGCATTAATGTTTTGCCAAATACAATTCGATTGCTTTTCAGAAGTACATTGTTTGTTTCGTCCTGGTTCTGATGGATTTCTGTAGTAGGTGGCGGTAGCAACTGTAATCATGAGAGATTTTAGGATTTTAGTTTGTATTTTGATTTGTTGGAACACAAGTGAATATTCAGGTAAAGGTGGGAATAATGTTCTGGTTGTAGTTTGCTCGAAATTTTCCAACTTTATTAGGACATTAACTGTATTGTTTGAATAGATAGCTGAAGATTTCTTTTATAATAGCCATTCCTGCGTACCAAATGCTACAGATGGTGTATCATGTCATTTAAAATTGTAGTATATATGAGATTCGATTAAGGTTCAGATAACTGAAGTAGTTAAACTATGATATATTTTTTATTAAACTATTAATTGTATGTTTATGGGCCTGATCCTCATTACGGATAATAATTTGGCAAAATTAGTGTGTTACTGTGTTTTTATATAGATACAATTATATGAAGCTTTAACCCTTCATTGATCTCTTTTATTCTGGTATTTTAGCGTGCAATTAGTGATCTTGGCCAATTGTGTGGCAGTACTTGTTCAGTTTGAAGAATTAGTATACAGCCACAGTAGGAGTTAGGATGGTTCATGATTTACACTTTTGTTTGTTTAACCCCTAGTTTACTGTTGTGGGTTTGTGGCTAACTGTATAAAGTTATTTTCCAGCCTTCCGCAACAGATTATGGAACATATGATTATACTAGAAGTGGCAACCCTACTCGTGATGTTCTCCAGAGGTTTGTGCAAATTCTTTATGTAAATAAATTAATCCGTTATTTAGTGGTACTGATGGATAAATCACATTTTCAGCCTTATAGCTAAGCTTGAGAAGGCAGATCAAGCATTCTGCTTCACTAGTGGAATGGCAGCACTAGCTGCAGTAACACACCTCATTCAGTCTGGTAAGCACTTGGCACTCTTTTGTGCACCCCATTTCTCATGCATGGCATTGTGTCCTGTATATATCTACAAATTAACAGGTAAAACTTCTGACTTCAGGACAAGAAATTGTTGCTGGAGAGGACATATATGGTGGATCTGATCGTCTGCTCTCGCAAGTTGTGCCAAGACATGGAATAATAGTAAAGTTAGTGTGATATTCATTATCTTTATGACAATGACTTCGTTGTCCTTTTGCTGCTGACTTATAAGTGGTATATATATTCTTTCGTTACAGACGAGTGGACACAACCAAAATTAGTGATGTGACCTCTGCAATTGGTCCCTTGACTAAACTAGTTTGGCTTGAAAGTCCAACTAATCCTCGTCAACAGATTACTGATATAAAGGTAAGACTCTTGATCTATGGATGTTTTCACAATAATGTATAAGATTCTGATTTGTTTAGAAGTTTCGTCTTTAGAATAAACTGCCCATCCATTGTTTTGTTTGCTTGACAGACAATCTCAGAGATAGCTCATTCACATGGTGCTCTTGTTTTGGTAGACAACAGCATCATGTCTCCAGTGCTCTCCCGCCCTATAGAACTTGGAGCAGGTATGGGATAATATGTTTAAGTAACTATAAACCATAGCATTCTACGCCATTTAATCTCACGGTTCACTGCTGTCTATTGTCCAATCTGTAGATATTGTGATGCACTCAGCTACCAAATTTATAGCTGGACATAGTGATCTTATGGCTGGAATTCTTGCAGTTAAGGGTGAAAGGTGTGTTCTCCATTCATCCCTTTCTCCTGATTATCATACTCTGCTTTCCAATACTATCAACTGCCATGTTTAGTTACATGTTTAATGTCCTTGTAAACACCAATTCTGCTACCTTTCTTTTTCTTGGAATGGACTCAAATCTTGCCTATGCCTACGTCAACAATCTACTGCTGTGCGACATGAATATTCTGAGATACAGCATTAATGTTTGTGAAATATAATAGACTGTCTCAATTTGTTAATGTTTGAGGCCTCAAGGCACGGTCACGAAAAAATAATGTTTGAGGCAGCTATGAACCCATTCGAATTCCATTGAAGTCTCTCATCAATTGGGATAGTTTTGAATTGCTGGCATAATACTTTTTTTCATCGCTGACAGCTTGGCTAAAGAGATAGCATTTCTGCAAAATGCGGAAGGATCTGGTTTGGCACCTTTTGACTGCTGGCTTTGCCTGAGGGGAATCAAAACCATGGCTCTGCGGGTGGAGAAACAGCAGGTGAAACTTTTCTGTTGCTTGTATGTTATCTTGTACGTTGATCTGTTGTTGGCATCTATCCATTTCATTCTCTCAATTATCTGTCGCCATTTCATTTCGTGAAGAGGTTCATGACTGGTTTGTCGTTGTCAGGCTAACGCCCAGAAGATTGCTGAATTCCTAGCATCTCACCCAAGGGTCAAGCAAGTGAACTATGCGGGGCTTCCTGACCATCCTGGGCGGTCTTTACACTATTCTCAGGTACGTATTTTCCCCACGCTGCCTCGCATTAAGCAGCTTGTTTGACAGAAATTGGACCTCCACGACCGTCATGAATGGGTGCGCTTATTACATTTCCCTCTTGCTCATATCAGGCAAAGGGAGCTGGCTCCGTTCTCAGTTTCCTCACCGGCTCACTGGCTCTCTCAAAGCACGTCGTCGAAACCACCAAGTACTTCAATGTAACAGTCAGCTTCGGTGAGCATCCAGACGAGCTCTATCCTTCCAACGATGCTTACCTTTACCATCTGCCGCCTGAACTCTTAGCTGACTGCGTGTTCAATGTCATCTTCCTCAAATGCAGGGAGCGTGAAGTCGCTCATCAGCCTGCCGTGCTTCATGTCGCACGCGGCCATCCCCGCGGCTGTCCGCGAGGAGCGCGGCCTGACGGACGACCTCGTCCGGATATCCGTGGGCATCGAGGACGTCGACGACCTCATCGCCGACCTCGACCACGCGCTCAGAACCGGTCCGGCGTAGAAGGCTGCCTGGATCCCCTGAGTCCTGAACACCATCGGTTTACAGAAATCATATTAGTAGATCATCATCATTAGTTGTGATATGCCTTGGCATTTGGCAATTCATTGGTTCACTGCTTGAGGAATAATAAATGGAACGTTGTTTGAGAGCAATTGCTGTTAAGACCTGAGCTAAAGGCATTCGTTCCAATCGTTCGCCTCATGCTATGCTACCTGAGAATGGCGCGAGTGTTCGGTTCGAGGGGTAGCGTATAGCACGTATCCGATACGTATCGAACACGGATACACGTGGGATACGGCATGGATACGTATCTAGCAGGCTGAATATCCTAGAAATAAGACACGTATTGGGCTAGAAAACACGAAACGGCCCAACAGGCCCACTGCTTGGTCACCTACGCGTACTGCCTCCCCGTCCACCGCTGGTGCGCGCCGCCGCCGCTCCTCTTCCTCCCTCTCACGGTCTCACCTCGCCCGTCCGGTGCCGGCAGCCGGCGACTAGTGGCGAGCACCATTACCGGCGGCTAGCCGCCAAGCCCTTCGGATAAGGTAAGTTCCACGCACCCGAATTCTCGCTGCTACCTCTCGGCATGACTCCGCATCTGATCTCTCTCATTTCTTGGCTCCATCTCCGGGGAACAGCAGCCCAAGGGACCCCCTTGCCCGCAATAGCTTGCTTCATCTCTGTGCTCATGGTGAGTCTGCACTCCTCTCCACCGTAACGAATCTAGTATCCTGTCAGGCTGTCATTGCCTCTCTCTTCATCCATAACCAGCACTCCAGCAGCCTTTGTCTGAAGCCCATCCTTAGGCCCTATGATTGTTCCCATCTTACACTGTTTTATTAGTAATAAGGCAGCAAGAAACAATCCAGGCGACATGCCAATATTTTTATTATTCTAAAGGTGGTTGTTGGAAGAAACACACAGTTCATATGCAAACACTGTTATCGAGACCCATGAAATTCCCAATGACAGTAGTTCCATCTGAACTGCAGACAGTATTTGCATCTGAACTGCATGACCCATGGAATTCCCAATGACAGTATTCGCATCTGGACTGCATGTTTCTTTGTAGTAGAATCAAAACACATCTGCTTTGAATTTCTAATGTTGGAATCAAAGTGTGCCCACATGTGGCAGCACCTTCAGCAGCTTCAAAATGAAATTGCAGAGGCTGAAGGAAAATGTTCAGTCTAAATAATTTCCCCTATTGACTATATATAAAACAGTAGGAGGCATGTTGTAGTCAAGTTTCCCCCTACCGAATTGCACATGAGATGGATGATATCTCGTGCATGTTTGGTTTCTCTTGGCCAAGCCATGACGCGTCCTCATGGATCAAATATAGATGTTAGTGTTGTGTGCCATATTGGATTTGTCTTCCATGCTGTGGTTTTTCTGAATGGAGAGATTTGCATTAAAAATTACAGCTATCTTTGTGCTTAATTCCGTTCGTTTCTTGATTTTGTATAAATATGCCATCTCTTTGCGTGTCTATTGCAGTTGTGTTGCGTTCTTATGTGTTCTCACGGATTCCTTGCATAGTAAAGTTCCTTTCTTCTTGGCGGCTTGTACACAAAAGTACTATCTAATGGCTACCAAACTATGGTTGATACGATTGTATGTGTGCCCCTCAGCGAGTACAACATCAACATCACTGCTTTAATTTAGGATTAATTTCAATTTGTCCTACCATGTTTGACGATTTTTGCTACAACATTTATCATTTTTATTGATAACCATAGATGATTATCGTCTCTCTAAGGTTTGTTTCTTCCATTGTGTCATTCTTACAAGTGCAATGTCTGAAATAGATGTCAAGAGATTAAAGAATAACACAGTAAAAGTGGCAAATCTTTAAGAGACAATAACCATCTGTGTTTATCAATAAAGATGATATATGTTGCATCACAAACCGTCAGACGTCCTAGGATAAATAAATGTAAATTAATCCCAAACTAAAACAGTGGTGTTGTACTTGTTGAGGGGCGCACATACTGGTGATCCTATCAAGCATAGCTTTAGTAGCCATTAAAGTGCTTTCGTTTACAAGCCTCCAATAAAGAATCGTTACTACCCGCGGAGTTCGTGAGGACACAAAAGAACGCAAGGTGCCTGCATAAGACATGTAAAGAGATAACATATGTACATATAAAATCAAGAATCAAGCTTTAAAATACCTATCATGTTTAATTCAAATTCTCTTAGACTGTGTGGAAAAAATATACAGTGGAAGAAAAAAAAGCATACAGTGGAAGAAAAGTCCATGGCACACTACATGAACAACGTCTACATTGATCCATGAGGACGTGTCATGGCTTGGCCAAGAGAAACCAAGCATGCATGAGATATCATCCCTTTCGTGTGCAACTCAGTAGGGGAAACTCAACTACACCATGCCGCCTCCTATTGCTTTATATAAATAGCCTCCCCATGTGGAAATTTAAACTATTTATTGCTGGAATTTTTATAACGGTGTGCGTGGCGTAAGTGTATCTACACTTAAAAACCCTCATGACTACTTATGATACATGTATATATGTGCTAGTGGAACCGACACTATATATGTTTACTAGATTTATTGCTGGAATTATTGACTACTAGATTTGCTTAAATCTTAAATTCTTGTTTGCTATGTTTTTATAAACTATATATGTTCTTATTATTTGGCATCCTTAAGTTAATCACTGAGTTTGGTTGCTATCTAACTTATATTGGAAGGACGCGGATAAGCCGCGACCGGTCGCTCTATTGCGGACGGCGCGACCCCCCTCCCTCACCAGTCCATCGTGCGACCCCGCTCTCCGTTGTCCAAAACGAGCGGTATGTCCGTTGTCCAAAGCGAGCAGTGCACTAATTTATGCAGTACTGCTGGTTTTTGTCGCGACGTGAACTAATTCATGCGGGAGGAGGGCATGTTGATGTCATCTTATTTCCTCCATTCTATACTTTTATTGATGATAACTTTCTCAGCAAGGGTCCGTTTTCGAATCCGTTTTCACGTTTACGTTACTTATGATTTTCTCTACGAAACAAGACCCACTTTCGATAGGTTTCAAAGTAATTTTATTTATATTGTCAACCTCTATATAACGGTATTAACAACTTATGTAGATGATTTGTATCAATCTATATAGATTCGGATGATGTATCAGTTTGTATAGGTTTAACTATCAACTTATATAAATTTTACCAACATATGTAGATTATTGGTAAACCACCTTTAGTGGATTGTGTCTGTCAATTACCACCTTTAGTGGATTGTGTCTGTCAATTTCTATAGATAATGAATATCAATGTGCTAGATTGATAATAAATACCACCTTTTGTACAAGTTGATTTATAATAATAAAGATATTTAAGTTGATAGTGCTGGACTATAGAGATTACTACAAACATGTCTTCAATTGATACTATATATTGGACATGAGTTTACACATATCATTTAAAAAAAGACTATATGAGTAATATCTTTCATGCTTCTCATCGTCTTTATCCCATGGAGATATTGTCGTTTTTTTTACAAGTTGATTGAGAATGATAGAAAGGTTGATACTGGTATCAGATGGCTGATCCAACCTGTGACCTTTATTCCGGCGCCGTCCCGATTCGCCTACTACTCCATTCCGTTGTTGCAGCGCCGCACCTTCAAGAGGCGGCGCACCCCTACGGGTGGGATTCCGGCAGCAGCAACAATCATGTTCCAGGAGGTGCGTACCTGTCCAACGTCCGCGGTGGTGCGCCTCCAAACGGCAGTGCGCAGCCTTCTCGAGGGAGGGCGGATTCAGAAGATGCGCCGGTTGCTGCGGTATCAGGAGGCGCGCGAGCAATGGCGTTCGCCTCCGGGGACCGCCGCCGAGGTGCGCACGGCGCTGGAAGCTACGTGGCCGTCGTCGTCGCGGGTACCGTGCGGGCAACAACAGGGCGCTGCCAGAGGGGCAGATCGCGTCGCGCCGCCGCATCCACGCGTCGGCGGGCACGAGTTCGCCTCCGCTCGTCGTCGCGGCGGCTCCACGCGCAGCTGCGCCGGGTCGTCCATTCCGGCGACCTCCTCGTGCGACGTCGGCTTCCGAAGCTGCGCCGGCAGAGGCGGGATCAGGTGGCCGCGGGGAGGCGCACGGCGCCGACCGCCGCGAGGCCGTCGACTCGCGACCCGCCGCCATGGGCGTGCGCGCTGGCCGCCGCGAGCCGGGGGCGCGCGGCCGTCGCCGCGGGACCTCCGCGGAGCCGCCCTGCAGGACGCCGCCGGGACGCGCGCGGGGCCGCCTCCGCGGTCCGCCGCCGGGAGATGCGTCGGGCTCTCGGTTCCAGCGGACGTCCTCCAGCTCCGGCTCAATGCTACGCGCATCTCCGCGGGGGGCGGCGGGGATTGCGGTGGCGGCGGCGGTGCTGCTCAACTGCTGCCGGCGGCTGCGGCAAGGGTGCTCGGGCTGCTGCGGCAGGGGTGCGGCAAGCACTGGGCTGCTGCGCCCAGGGTGCTGAAGGCGCTGGGCCCTTGCTGGGCCGCACGGGTGTTGGGCCTGGTTTCTTGACGCCAATCTTTGGGCTGGGCCGCTTTCAGCTGTTGACGTGGGATCCAGGTGGCCACACAGGTGCATATGCGGCATACAACGGGCACCCGCGCTTAGAGTCAAAAATAAAGAGTCCTAAATTATTTTCGCTTAATAAAATAAGCCGAGATGTAAAAGGCTTATTTTTAGGTGTTAGGTTTCGTCGAGTCGTCGTTGGGTCGCAGCTCGTGTCGCAGCTCGAGGACGAGCTGCAAGTCCAGGTGGGGTGTAGTGTTAGGAGGGCCAAGGGCCTATTGGGCCTTAGCCCATTAGAGTTAATTAGGGTTAGTTGGTCTAATCCTCTCTATATAAGGAGAGGAGATGTATCAATCTAATCAA
>OAMR01000022.1:190385-219073 GCA_900205405.1 Echinochloa crus-galli | reverse complement strand
ATTTCAAGCAAGTCAAGCAAGGTAGTATGGTTGGCTAGTAATGTTTGATTAAGCTTCCTCTCTTCCAAAATTTGCTGTGCTGACTCGACAAACTCAGTGCAGCCAGATGTTAAATTTGGTATCTCCTCTATCTACAATGGTGCATAAACAATATGGTCAAACATTTCACAACATACTTTCAATGTAGCATGAATCAAACAAGAATACAATGTTAGCATACCACATAGAAAGAAACAGAAGATGCATTAATTTGCAATTTATTGAGAATCAAGCAATCAAAATGTCTTGCAAATTTTCGATGTTATTGAAAAACCATATTTAAGCATATAAACAGATTCTGGAGGTTTCACAGGTTGACAAATAACACATGTCTAACAAATCTCTCTCTCAATGGATACAACCTATAAATCTATTCGTTCATGAAGTGTTCCTATGAAGAGTTTCTCGCTGATAGGCACGGTACTAACCATGCTATCCAAATCCTCCCAAAACTGCATCTTGGTGCTCTCACTAAGGCCTACCTGAGGGGCATAGGCACTGATCACATTCAGAGCCAAATCTCCAACTACCAACCGAACTAGGATAATTCGATCGCCTTGCCTCCTCATCGACAACAACAAAAAAAGCCTTTGTCAGTTTGTCCCAGCAAGCTGGGTAGGCTAGAGTTGAAACCAACAGTACATTTAACACAAACAAAAAGGGGGAAAGACAGAAAAAGGAAATTAATCTATACAGGGCATTAATAATTGTGATATACACAGTGGATCTAAAAGGTTCATGCATAAAGATTAACGAAGCTGATAAATATTAACCAGAAATATGTGTGGTTCAAAATTAGCACAACATCATGTAGAGGGGTGTTAGGAGAGTCAAGGGTCTAATGGGCTGGCTCGGCAGGCCCATTAGGATTAGAGATAATAGTACCAGATTGGTAGTCTATTGTTTAGGGTCAAGTAAACTCTCTATATAATGAGAGGTGATGTATCAATCTAATCAAGCAAGAGATTAGAAGGAAACCCCTTCCCTCTTGCCGGCCGCGGGTAGAGCCCGCGGCCGGCGTTTCCAGCGCCCCTGCAACCCTAGCCGCTGTCTCTCCCTCAGCCTCCACCGCGTGAACAGTAAACCGCGGGTACTGTAGCGCAGCAGATCCCATCCCCCTCTCCATCGCAGCAGATCCATAACAGTTGACATCTTGAACAAGCTAAATCCCCGCCACCTCCAGCGCTTCGCAACTTCGTGGGTCGCCACCACGCTCTCCTTGGCCATTGCGACCCTGGGCCTCCTACCGTGGTTGTCACAATATATAAGATTGATAGTCATAATATATATAGATTAAAATACACATGTTGATACAGCGAATACACATATTGATACTCTGGATATATATATAGGTTATATCACAAAATATACAAATGATAGTAGTTAAGTTGATTGATAAAAAAAGTTAGTGTGGTACTTTGCCATGGCATCATCGGTGTTTAAGAAGTCAAATACACACATGCTAGTCAAGTGTATCATTAAGTTTTTTATACTAAATACCACAGGTTAATTTGTGGTTAGCCTCTTTATCACCATGCATCAATTCTACCTAGCCCATGTGAATGGCCAACCGCATGTGTATGGTCATGTGAGGGATAACCCAGTGTATTATAGTTACGTGATATTAACAAGCAGTCATTAACATGGGCTAAATAAAATCTACTATATGGTCAACGTTTTGAGGATCGTACAACAGCCGATGGGCCGCGCCGCGCAAGTCGCGCAATCGGTCTCGGAGGTGCAATCTGTTTTTCAAGTAATAATATTGTTGTAACAGGCTGACGGTTCTCTTACTAGATCACTGTAGTGATAAGGTTGATAATGATATGAATTGCATGGGTTGCATTGAGTCCTCATGACTCAAGCAGGTGAGATATGGAGGGACCTTTGTTTATTAGAGGCTGTGACACGTCAGTTTCCACAATTACTCAACTTTACACTGTGGCCACCTCCCATTGTTTTGATAATTTGTTCCAAAAGTCAAATATGTGGAGCTGCAACTACCTATCTTTTATTAAGTAGAGATAGAGAGAACAGCTGTTAGGAGAGTCAAGGGCCTATTGGGCCTTAGCCCATTAGGGTTAATTAGGGTTAGTTGGTTCAAACCTCTCTATATAAGGAGAGGAAATGTATCAATCTAAGCAAGCAAGAGATTAGAAGGAAAACCCTTCCCTCTTGCCGGCCGCGGGCAGCAGCCCCGCGGCTGGCGTTCCTCGCGCCCCTGCAACCCTAGCCACGTGAACAGTACCGCGGGTACTGTAGCGTGGCCATCAACTTCCCCTCTCAATCCTAGCAGATCCATAACAACTGGTATCAGATGGCTTTGGTTTCGATCCAACCTGTGACCGTTATTCCGGCGCCGTCCCGATTCGCCTACTACTCCATTCCGTTGTTGCAGCGCCGCACCTTCAAGAGGCGGCGCACCCCTACGGGTGGGATTCCGGCAGCAGCAACAATCATGTTCCAGGAGGTGCGTACCTGTCCAACGTCCGCGGTGGTGCGCCTCCAAACGGCAGTGCGCAGCCTTCTCGAGGGAGGGCGGATTCAGAAGATGCGCCGGTTGCTGCGGTATCAGGAGGCGCGCGAAAGCCCCGCCCCGACCGTTCGCGTCGGCAGTAGCAATGGCGTTCGCCTCCGGGGACCGCCGCCGAGGTGCGCACGGCGCTGGAAGCTACGTGGCCGTCGTCGTCGCGGGTACCGTGCGGGGCAACAACAGGGCGCTGCCAGAGGGGCAGATCGCGTCGCGCCGCCGCATCCACGCGTCGGCGGGCACGAGTTCGCCTCCGCTCGTCGTCGCGGTGTTAGGAGAGTCAAGGGTCTAATGGGCTGGCTCGGCAGGCCCATTAGGATTAGAGATAATAGTACCAGATTGGTAGTCTATTGTTTAGGGTCAAGTAAACCTCTCTATATAATGAGAGGTGATGTATCAATCTAATCAAGCAAGAGATTAGAAGGAAACCCCTTCCCTCTTGCCGGCCGCGGGTAGAGCCCCGCGGCCGGCGTTTCCAGCGCCCCTGCAACCCTAGCCGCTGTCTCTCCCTCAGCCTCCACCGCGTGAACAGTAACCGCGGGTACTGTAGCGCAGCAGATCCCATCCCCCTCTCCATCGCAGCAGATCCATAACAGTTGACATCTTGAACAAGCTAATCCCCCTCGCCACCTCCCAGCGCTTCGCAACTTCGTGGGTCGCCACCACGCTGCTCCTTGTGCCATTGCGACCCTGGGCCTCCTACCGTGGTTGTCACAATATATAAGATTGATAGTCATAATATATATAATTAAAATACACATGTTGATACAGCGAATACACATATTGATACTCTGGATATATATATATAGGTTTATAGTCACAAAATATACAAATTGATAGTAGTTAAGTTGATTGATAAAAAAGTTAGTGTGGTACTTGCCATGGCATCATCGGTGTTTAAGAAGTCAAATACACACATGCTAGTCAAGTGTATCATTAAGTTTTTTATACTAAATACCACAGGTTAATTTGTGGTTAGCCTCTTTATCACCATGCATCAATTCTACCTAGCCCATGTGAATGGCCAACCGCATGTGTATGGTCATGTGAGGGATAACCCAGTGTATTATAGTTACGTGATATTAACAAGCAGTCATTAACATGGGCTAAATAAAATCTACTATATGGTCAACGTTTTGAGGATCGTACAACAGCACGATGGGCCGCGCCGCGCAAGTCGCGCAATCGGTCTCGGAGGTGCAATCTGTTTTTTCAAGTAATAATATGTTGTAACAGGCTGACGGTTCTTGATAGGCCGAACGGAAGGAACGGAAGCCTGGGCCAGGCCAAGGGAGCGCGGTCGCGCACTAACTGATTAGCGCGACCTGTCGTTCTTTAGACTTAACGATATTGGAACCCCCTAAATTTCTATTTGTTGAACTCATTGAACTAGCAGATACTTTGTATACAGTTAGTTGTATGCCTGTGTCAGCGTTATATCCACACCTGTCCAATATGTGTCGTCTCTGATACCTGTATCCATATCTAGCAACATAGGCAATGATACCCAGCTTTCCTTCGTATTCGAGAAAAAAAAAACGTGAGATGAGCTGGCTTCTTTGTGATAGTACCCGATAATATGAATGAACGTGAAGTTTCTCTGTAACAGCATAACTTACTATGCAACAAGATGTTCCTCTTATGTACTATCCATGATATCAATTCAGTTTGCTCCCTTTCATTTACTTCCTTCTTTACCATTTAGAGGCGATCATGAATACAACTGAGAAAGTTAATCCAGCGGAACCATCTGCTAAGGTTTTCAAACAAGCCTCACAGTTCAAAAGATGGGGACGAAAACATCCATTTGTTCGCTATGGACTACCACTCATTTCCTTGACAGTCTTTGGTGCAGTTGGGCTAGCTCATCTTATACAGGGCAGGTAAATTGTTCAAGCCTTTCTGCACTTGCCCAACTCATGCTAACTAGTCTTTGTGCAGGGATTCCTTTGTTTACTATCTGATGATGTTGGCACATTTATATTTTTGCAGTAAAGAAGTGACAAAGGAAAAGGAAGATATAGAATGGGAGGTTGTAGAAACCACAAAAGCTCTAAGCCGAACAGGTCCAGTGGAAGGGGCCTATAAGCCCAAGAATCTCTCTCTAGAGGATGAACTGAAGGTATGCTGCATTCATATGCAGAAAATCCACTTCTGCTTTGACTCCTATTTGCCATCATTGGTTTTATTAATGGCCTTCTGTATATAGGCTCTGCAACAAAAGGTGGACATAAACAGCTACGACTACAAGCCAATTCCAAGACCCAGTGAGAAGTGAAGTATAGCATAGGGTCATTCACGAGCGTGGAGTGGAAATTTTCTTGATATTTCTTCATCTTGTTGTTTTACAAGTTCTATATGATCGTATGGTGCTGATCAAAGTTTTAAATTAGAAGAGGAATGGTCCAGCATTATCATCATAACTTTATCTTTATGCTCCGTTAGCCGCCAGTTGTAGATAATTACTGTGAAGGTCTTCGAGCTGTAGAAATCAGTGTTTGTAGCAACAGCCGCCTTGATGGCATGTCTGTATTGTTACTCTTCTGAGATTTTTTTTTTTTTGAACGAACTCTTCTGAGATTTTTGAGATGCTTGGATACTGACATGAGTGAATAAGTTGTGAACAGATATACGACTCTGACAAGTGAACATTCACATATCTGTATATGAGGTTTCTTCTTCGAGGATAGTTTGGACTTTGCTATCAGATATTTACACCAGCACTTAGCAGTCAGACATTTGTGTACGTTTTTTATCCAGTTCGAGAGGTTTCATCCTCGTTCTTGAAGGTCATGGATGGCCTTCCCTCCGTTTCTGTTGCCAAGGCCGAGGCGCAACTCTGCTCCTTTGGGGCTCCCTGACCTGATCTCGACGGCAAACAAACGCCAACAACTCTACAAAGGCCAAATGGTCAACAACTCTTTGTGGCAGCCATGGAAGTGAAACGGGGAAGAGATAATTGGCATGACATGGTGGAATTAAGAAAAAAAACGAACTTGTGATTTGAGAGAGGTTTTATAAAAAAACGAACTTTGTTGTAAAAACGCCAACAACTACTTTGAGAGATTTTTATAACTGGTCTGGAGTTAAGGTAAAAAAAATCTGACGAAAGCAATGCTTAAGAAAGATAATATGGACCTCAATCTTTCCAAAATCAAATGCCCAGTATCAAAAAAACAAAAAAGGTTCAAAACCATACTGAGCAGTGAGCAGTGAGTACGAAATTTCCTCCACGGTTGACGGTTGGCCCATCAAAACTAGCCCAGCCCAATCCACCTCAGGCCGAATATATGGAACCCCAGCCCATCTGTGCCCGGCGACCGAACAATCCAGAAGCCACCCCACCCACCACCACCGCAGCGGCGTGCGCGAGCGAGGCGATCGGAGCATCCGTCCCTAGGAGGAAGGCCGGCCGGCGACGCGGGGAGAAGGATGGGGAAGATGCCGGTGCGGATGAAGGCGGTGGTGTACGCGCTGTCGCCGTTCCAGCAGAAGGTCATGCCGGGGCTGTGGAAAGACATCACCACCAAGGTCCACCACAAGGTCACCGAGAACTGGATCTCCGCCACGCTCCTCCTCGGCCCCGTCGTCGGCACCTACCAGTAAGCCCCCGCTGCCCCCCCTGGACGCTCGCTAGCCCGCTTTCCCTCTGGATCTGGTCGGATCGGATCCTGCGAGATCCGGTTAGGGTTTGGTCGATTGCTCGTGTGTTCGTTTCGTTTTGCCTAGGTAGGATGCAGATATTCGGTTGCGGTAGTGGACTGATTCCGCCGTGATGCTCCGATTTCGGTAGGGTTAGGACGTGGAGTTCTGTGCTTTTGGTGGTTTCGTTGAGGAGATCGATTGAATCTGCGATTTGTGTCATTTTGGTATCTGCAATGAATTAATCTGATGAATTGGACCACTGTGTTGCTGTGGAAATTTGAATTGGAATCCCTAGAAACAGGTGTGGTACTTGTGTTTCAACATGGTCTGGTACTCTGGTAGGTCTTGATGCCAGGAGAGAACTGCGCTGAAGCATGGCTGAGTGTCTTCTATTGTGCTATTTAGTTGATGAAGTATCGTGTATGCTTCCATTTCTGATTACCTACACCAGAAGTGTGGGATGAAATAGTGCCTCGTTTGATTGGTTAACGGCCTTCGTGTAGTGGCGAGGCTTGTTTTTATCTTGTATGTAAGTTCAAACTAGTCAAAGCTTCTGTATGGTGATCTAATTGATCAAATGTCCTTTCTGGACTGGACTTTCAAAGATTTAACTTGAAACATTATTGCTAGATGGGAGTAAAATTTTCAAATTTGGCAAGTAATAGGCATACTAATATTCAGTCTCTATGATTTTGTAATAGCTTGAAACCTATTATGGGTGATCATACAAATCTAGTGTCCTGATTTAGTTACAGGTATTCTTATTAAACCACATGATTCCCATGTTCATGGGCAGTAAGGCTGCTTTTATATACAAGTCATGATTTCGTGGCTTGGGGTTTTATCCATTGTGCTCATATGAATATTAGCCCTTTTCTTTGTTTAAGTAGTGGTAGGTAGATTATTCTGTTGGCATTAGTCTTGAGCTTTTTCCAAGTGATCAAAGCTAGGGCAAATGGTTGGCGTAATTCAGTTTAATTTAAGGCTTAGTGTCATTATGCTTTGTAACTCTCAATAGGCTCCTACAAAGTAGTCAAATGCCATGTGTCTGGGCTTAAGTTTGGACCGAGAAACCAAGAGGTGTGCTTTGGGTTGTAGAAATTTTTGTTTTCGTAGCTACAAAGTTCTCTTAAGTTTTCGTAGCTACAAAGTTCTCTTAATACTCATTTCAAACCATGAAATGCTGTAGCACTGATCCTTAGTACTTAGTAGCATAAATATAACGCCAACTCTTAAGGTAATGCTTGTGTAGACTTGTTTATTTTCGTTAGGACTGTAATGCCAAAACTTCTTGAATAATCTATTCATGTTGTGAATTAGCTATAAGACTTATGCTAATTATCATAAATCTCACCTTAATACTGAAGGTGGCAGCAAAATTCTAATTCAAATTCAGTATTAAAATTTCTGTTTATAATAGTAAACCTAGTGCATTCCAAACAACTGAAAATCATAATTAGATACTGGGTTGCATTTCACATAATTCGCATGCTTGATCCCTGAATCCTGATTCACTTTGGTGTGTTTGTGCAGATATGCGATGTGGTACAAGGAGCAGGAGAAGCTATCCCACAGATACTAAATGAGGGGTCAGCCAAGTTGACTGACAAGCAGTTGGGGTTTTTTTTATGATGGATTTATAATCCTCCAAAGATGACTTAATATTTGTTGGATGAATTTTGGTTGTACTCCTTTTTGCTTTGCTGTGCATATATGGCATCTGCACCTTGCAAACTTGTTTTTGCGTCTCGCTACATTTGATGTCATCATCTATGCTGAAGAAATTGTTAAATAAATCAAATTAACTGCATGTTCCGTACTTGTTCCCAGTGTTCAAGGTGCAATTATGTTAGTCAACTTAATGTTTTTGCACGTTGGCTTGAAGCACCATGTTTGGATTTCTGTTTGCCAAGGAAGGTGGGAGGCGTGGAATATGTTTGTTAGCAAACCATTGATGGGTTATGCACTTATGTGGTATCTGGGTCGTTTCTTTGGGGCTGGCAATATTTTGCCAGCCCCTTTGCCAATAATTAAGGATATTAAATAAAGTCAGTTTATAAAACTATTTTCATAACATTGCATTATTTCGTGAAACCTATCTAATGAGGTCTTTGATCGCACGATTAGGCTCATTAGATTTGTCGCATAAAATTAGTTTTGTTTAGTGTTTCATGAATGTAAGATTCTCTTTAGTATTTTTTTTTGGTTGTAAATAGGCTTCATTTAGTGCTTTATGCATGTAAGATTTTCTTTGACAATTTTTTGCTATTGGGAAAGAAACACGACAAGCTTCTCCAACCCCTTGCACGGTGCCATTGTAGCTTAGGTTTTTAGCATCTGTGTCTTTACTCTCGTGTCCTGTTGTTATGCCCTCGCTTTAGATTTCCTAATTATAACTAATTTCAAGCCTGAACGTTCCGTTCTCAACTGCATTCAAGCTACATCGTTTGGATTTTGAACGCGAATGCTTGGTCTTGTGCATTTCTGTGTTATGAACTTCTT
Organism: Echinochloa crus-galli; assembly: GCA_900205405.1. Classification (NCBI taxonomy): domain Eukaryota; kingdom Viridiplantae; phylum Streptophyta; class Magnoliopsida; order Poales; family Poaceae; genus Echinochloa; species Echinochloa crus-galli. Next base: position 210,357 of record OAMR01000022.1, on the reverse strand, counting down.
GAAGTCGATGCTCGAGCAATCTATATTGTGTAATGCACGATGCGATGAGTTAAATAAACAGATGAATAGTTCAAGTTCTGGTACTTGCTATGGTGAATTCTGAAATCGTATTTTCTGAGTTCAAAGCGTTCAGTGATCTAGTGTTTGACTAAAGCCAGCATGGCGGTGGAAGATAAACAGAAGGGAGGACAAGCAATAAAAGTTGGCATACGTATGTTCTCCTTGCCCCGATCGCCTCCTTTTTGGTGTGTTTGGCAACAATTGGGAAGAGCTAAAGAGTCATCGGAACTATACATTATTGATCATTGCTACTCCTACAGCGAGACCACTCAATGATCTAGTCTGAAGTTGAGCCTCCTGAGCCAGACCGAGTGCAGGATCATATGGAACACGTCCAGCCTCTCCGGCGGCTGGTGCAGCGTGAAGTGCCGCTTCACCAACCGCATCCCCCGCCGCATCCTCTCCACCTCCGGCGCCGGAATCCCCTCCAGCACCTCCCTGAGCCTCGGGATGTCGGCGACCACCACCGCCACCGAGAACGCCTCCCACCGCAGCACGTCGGCGAACGGCGGCGCGTACCCGTCGGACACGAGCACCGGCACGCACCCGGCGTGGATGGCCTCCACCACGCGCGGGCTCGCCACCTCGTACCCGCTCGGGCACAGGCAGAAGCGCGACCGCCGCATGAAGCCGTAGTAGTCGAGCGCGATACGGCGGGCGGCGGCCCGGCGGGGTGATCAGCTCGGCCGTGGCGACGACGGCCGCAACGTAAGCACGGCCGACAGCTGGTTCGAGGCGGAGTGGAGTCTGCTCTCCTCGCCAGCGTTTACGCAACCCGGCCGCGTTCCACCGGTGGCGTCGACGCCGACCCAATGCCAAACATGCTCTCGATACCATTTGGTACACATGATTTAGTTTTACACTGCTTGAGGCTGCCAGGAGCTAAGAGAAATGGAGCGGCGGTTCAGGTTGTACGTGTATGAGGAAGGCGAGCCGCCGATCGTGCACATGGGCCCGTGCAAGGACATCTACAGCATCGAGGGCCGCTTCATCGAGCAGCTGGAGCTCATGGCGCCGGCGCCGCCGCAAGGAGGCCGCCGCGACGGCGTCCGGACGTCGGACCCGGCGCGCTCCCACGCCTTCTTCCTGCCCTTCAGCGTCTCCCAGATGGTGCGCTACGCGTACCGGCCCAACACCTACGACAAGACCCCGCTCCGCGCCCTCGTCGCCGACTACGTCCGCGTCGTCGCGTCGCGCCACCCCTACTGGAACCGCTCCGCCGGCGCCGACCACTTCATGCTCTCCTGCCACGACTGGGTCAATGCGCCGATCCATCACTGAAGCTCTTTGCTTGAGGACGACCATTTTGCTGCTGGTTCTTACTTTCATATATCATATATGCATATGCAGGGTCCTGAAGCGTCGATGGGGCACCCGGAGCTGGCGAACGGCATCCGGGCGCTGTGCAACGCCAACACGTCGGAGGGCTTCCGGCCGGGGCAGGACGTGAGCGTGCCGGAGATCAACCTCTACGGCGGCGACATGCCGCACAGCTCCTGGCGCCGCCGCGGCCGCGGCGCCGCGGCCGTTCCTGGCGTTCTTCGCCGGCGGCCGGCACGGGCACGTCGGGACCTGCTGCTCCGGCACTGGAAGGGCCGTGACCCGGACGTGCTCCCGTGTTCGAGCACGGCGAGCACGAGCAGCGCAGGCCGCGCCCGCGCCGCGTCGAGCTCGCGTTCCACGCTCAGCGGCGGCGTCCTCGTGTCTCTTCCTGTCGTCTTCTGCCTCACGGGGAAGGAAGAGACGTCGAACACGATTTCACAAAATAAATAAAGCCAGCTCAGCGTTGCACGATTGCATTTGCATCCTTAAGATAAAGGAAACTGAACAAAATCCATTCCATGGCTAACTACGTTTCTGATCTTCTGCAGACGTACCGTGGTGAGACCTCCAGACACGGAATGCAGCTGTGCGGGCACGGGCCGGGGAGGCGGCGCCGGCGACGAAGAAGACGAAGAAGAGGTTAGGAGCTCGTTCCGGCATGAGACATCGACGGAGTTGCCGGCGTCGGCGAGGACGGTGGTGAGCAGTACAACCGTGAGGATCAAGAGGGTTGCACGGAGGGAAGCCCCACGGAGGCGGCGACTGCACACCGGCGGCGACGCCATGTGCGCATGCAGCGAAGAGGACCCAGGATTCGAGCGCCCCGAAGCTTGGCGGCCTGCACGTACGATAGATGTCTCTCCAAGCTCGTGCACCAGTTGCCCCTAAGCCTGACGAACCATGCTTGAGAATCCAGATGTTTCTTTTCCTTGGGTTCAATACTTTAATTTGGGTTGTGACCGAGTTCATGCATTCTCAGGTTCATTCTAAAAACTAGACCGGTGGGGTTAGACCGTCCCACGGTTTTTCATTAAGAAGAAGGAACCTTCTCCCGGTCTAGAAAAATCCCCCGAACTCCGGAAACCGGTGAGGGGACTTTTTTTTAAAACGACCTGAAAATTCGCTTCAACGAGGAGTCGAACACGCGACCTAAGGGTGCTACTAAAGCATTGTAACCACTAGGCTACAAGCTCTTTCACTCTCAGGTTCATTCTGTGAACCTATCTGCCAATTTATAGCAATATTCGTGCAGTTTGCACGGTATGCATAGCACTTATTCTTAGAGATAGAGTTAGCTATCTAGCTAGTTTAGTTTGCTCACTGGAGGAAGTGGATATACACTATTTATTCTACTATTATCGTGGCGCTAGTTATACATGCGAGGGCTGTCTATGCGTCATATGTACAATGAACAAAGAAAACGATATGCAACATTTTTTTTTGAAATGGATATGTATACCATTGATTATATATCGTGGATTGTAACTGATAAACGGTGCAGATGTATCAGGCAAATATCAGAGTCTCACACATATATATGTAAACTTTCCATATTCAAAATTTACTAGTTTACACGGTAAAATAAAGAAAAAAATAACACACAGCAGCACATCGGTTTTGTTGGATGGCCATCGCCTCCTAGTCCCTAACATTATTGTTTGTCTTGCAGCTTAAGCTTTCGCGTACAACACTGTGATGTGCATGTGCTGGCGGCTTCCGGCTCCGACGTCGATACTTCCCGGACCGGTGTGCCGGCCGGCGTCGTTGTCGACTCCGACGTGCTTTCTGCTCGAGAAGACGTGCGTGCTTCTGGTATTTAGTACGGTAGTGTCCCTGTGAGATAGCTTTCGGCGCTTTGGAAGCATATACAAGCATTCATCCAACGATTGCGAGTGCAGGAGTTTAACCATACGTCACATTCTCTTTCAAAAAAAATCCCTTTGAAAAAACATAAAGCGCATTGAAAATGAAGAAGCTTGGACTATAACAACCATATTCAAATTCATAATTTCAAGCATGATTCGAGAAAAATAATTTCAAGCATCATGATTCTTTTTTTTTTGAAGTAGAAATGACAAGTCCTAGTAGCAAATGTTCAAGAGCCCACATAGTTAACACGAAATGTAATAAATTAAAAACAAACTATTGTGCACCATGAAGCACCCACAAACGTTCCACGAAGATGACATACTCATGCGCGGTGCGCCCATTCCCAATTTGTGCATGACCACACAAGCGATCTTTATGTACCAATAGGGTCTTTTTGTCCAAAATCTAGCAGGATCCCTCGTCATTGCAAACCGAGCTTGTAGAATGCAACGTCCTTTCCTCATTGTTGATCCCTTGCAAAATGAGCACCCCACTACAAAGCATGCAAGCTATCATCATCTACTAAGTCATTTACTCAAGGGAGCACCCCACTACAAAGCATGCAAGCTATCACCTCATATGCCACGTCATCTGCTTTCATCATCCACTAAGTCATTTACTCAAGGGAGCACCCCACTACAAAGCATGCAAGCTATCACCTCATATGCCACGTCATCATCCACTAGACCATCAATTTATATCTCTCACCGATTTTCTATTACTAATAGCATATGTACATCTTTGCGAGTATCACGCTATAAAATTCCCACATTAGATATATATAAAAGATCAACCATTTAACAATTGTTCTTTATCAATAAAATAAATATATTAATGTCGTCTGTAAAAAAATATTACCATGTAATCACTTGGTTTCTATTTTGAAATTTCACATTAAAATTTTGTTTAAAAATTCCCGCACCAACACGAGTATCACTGTCAATCAGCACATTGCTTCTTGGCCTGCATTCCTTGTTTTCCAGAAACTGTACTCCATAGCATGATGATTCACGGTCGTGGGCTATCTCATTTTTGCCTGCCACCATATGGATTTTCCACCCGGTTTGACCACTGGTTAAGGGTATCAAATAAAATTAATTTATAAAACTACCTTCACAAATTCGGGTTAATTCACGAGACCTATCTAGCATGATTAGAGAATGATTATTGTAGCATTACTGTGGTAAATCATAAGCTAATAAGGCTCATCAGATTCGTCGCGCAAAGTTACATTTATCATAAAAAGGTTTTATAAATAAACTTTATTTAATACTTCATGCATGCAAGATTCCCTTTAAAAAAATTCTGGGAAGGAAAGAAACACGGTCTTAGCTCATTCCTCAACTGTAAACAATAGTTGTTCGAGCGGACAGAACAAAGGGAAGCACTCCCTCCCAGCGATTGGAAGAAGGGCCAAAACATTGATAGAGAATGGGGCTGCTATACAGAGAGCAAAAGGGTGAACAAGAAGGCAACCGAGTCAAACCAAACGGTTCTCATGAAACAGCAGAAACTTGAGATTCGAAAAGGTGCTGACATATACAGAGCAATACGGAGCCTGGACACCTAACTACCAATTCTGGACTTGAGGTTAAAAGCCAGGGAAATGATTATGCCTTCATCTTTCTTTTGCTCTTTTTCTTGGTTTTGGACTTGGTGTTGCTCTTACCCTTGTAATCCGGAGCCTTGTATTCCGGCACATCACGGAGCCCTAAGCTTTTCAAGACCAAGCAGTACGAATCCCAGTCGGTTCTACGCAAGTACTTGAGGTATTTCTTCCTCCTTTGGACCATCTCTTGCAGTCCCTTTCTAGAATGCTTGTCCTGCATCACATTAACGTCGCAAATTACTTTCACTAAAATATATCAGTTAAGACCAACAAAAACATCACCAGCATCAGCTACGAAGGTATGCCAATAAAAATATAGAAATGTGTTTGTGAACCTACCTTCTTATGCAGAGTAGTTGACAAATGTTTGATTTTTGTAGTGAGTTGTGCTACTGCAAAACATAGATGAGGCTCAATTGCAACATAATCCTATTTAAAGAGGAATATTTTAAATAACTAGAAGTAGAACATGTGCAGAAGTACATTCGCACAAATATATATATCAAAGCTAGTCTGAAGCATCACATGGAATTGGATGTTCATATTTACAATCCGTTATACTGAATTGCTGGTCCAATAACCAAAAAAGGTCTACTTCTGTAGCATAACTTTTAAAGTCAGGTGATGAGATGAACCAGTTGAGATCTATATTGTCAATAGAAAAACAAGTCCATATTCAATGGTGTGGATATAGTGTGCATGTGCTCCTAGGAACACAAAATCCTTGCTCATCATAAATGCCTCAAGGTTCAAAAAACAATTACCTAGTGTCACTTGCTCCTATGTCCTACAGTTTTATCAAATAATGAAATAATTCAAGTTATAATAACCAAGTTTGCCAACCAAAAGCAAGACCATGAAAGAACTCAGATTTTGAAGTATGATGGGTAACTAGGATCTGGACATAAAAGACTTTGAAACATTGCAGAATGCAAGCAGCTAGGATCAGGATACAAAAGCGATAAAGTGCTATGTAATTGGATGGAACAAAAAACAAAACTAGATGTTGGAGTCTAGGACTTCCTAGTCAACTGCTCATTAACCTCACACTGATCATGTATGTGTAATACCACTAATTACACATGCAAAACAGATGAAGGTCCTATCTACGGTTAAAAAAAATACTTTGGCACTTCACTTAATTGTCACAAACCAACTAATTACTAGGGACAACAAAAAGGAAAGGACCATACAGGTCAGGTCAACACACATTGAGAAATAATGCAGATGATTAATTGATTATCATCTTTTCTGATATGATGACTATTATGTAACTCGTTAATATATTCAAAAGAAAATAGTCAGCGGAAAACCAATAAACCACTCTGATGTCTGACAAAATGAACAGAGCTAGAAGTTTAGTAGGAAAAGTAACAAAAAATATTAATCAGCCAAAATACTTAGGATTATTACGCACATTAATCACATTACTCGGATTTCATTTCCAAATGTAGGTTGTTTTAGGATTCTAATCGGTTAAACTTTTTAAACTTGTCTGTTCAATAAATGAAAATTAATTACATAGAGTAGCAACACATGGCATATAACTCTCTATTGAAAATGGTGTACTTTGATAGTAAAAGTATCATACTGGAGACCGTGTCCATGCCCTAAATGACCAACATTTTGAATCAGACGGAGTACCTTTCAATTCAAAAATCAGCTTTACAAAGCTTTGCATACCGTCGAAGCATGTTACATTGCCATTTCTCATAGGGAAAATTTATCCAGCCCCCAACTAGCTAATCTACCTAGAATTGGTCACAATTTCTAGACTTAGAATGCAAACAACAGCATATAGGCATAAGAATATAGGCAGTTAACAGCATAAAGGAACAAACTTCACTTCCAATATGTGGCACCAAATATCCAAGGTAAGCCCCGAATCTTTGAATAGAATACCGATCACAATATTGTCCTCATATCAACCCTTAGAATCAGAAGCTCATCAACCTACGGCTATGTAAGGTCAAGAGATTACCTTGAACTCTTGCAGAACCAGAGTCGTTCTCCGACATTTTGAACGTGTCTCTTACCCTCTTCAGCTCCAGCTTCATTTTCTCAGCCGATGACATGTGGTCAGGATGGAAATACTGCAGGGAGCAGCTGACAATATCACATCCCTAAACGCAAAAGGCAAATGAACCACAATTATCAAATGTTCGCCACTCCAGGCTCACCCTCTCCATTAGCTCCTCTTGTGGCTTGCCCTGCACCATCTGCCCGCCAAAGCCCATCAAAGCTGACATACTCGGCGCTGCCACCACCAATTGAGCGCAGCAGCGGCATTCACAGCAACCAAAAAAATTTAATAGGTATCAGTTCAATCAACTAGCGCAATTAAACAGGACATGACCAGAACAACAGCACAATCTATCATTACCGACGCCAGTTTTCTTGTGATCCATAGCCTGGAGCGCCTGCGCCTGCAGCGCCTCCCGCAGGCTTCCTAAGCCCAGTGGCGCCCTGTCCCTCTCCTCCTTGTCCATCTCCCGCAGCCTCCCAAGGCGGGCGCTCAGCTCCTCCAGCGAAAACCACTCCTTCCCGTCCTTCCCCGCCCCCGCGGGCCGCAATTCCCCAAGCCGCTTGCCGAGATCCTCGTAGCTGTACTGCCGCAGGAAGTCGAGGCCCTTGGCCCCCGCATTCTCCCCCAGGCCCCTCCCGAGCGCCGCCGCCGGGCCTCGCCGCTGCGAGAGGGAATTCCAGTCGAAGTTCCTGGCGCCGAGGGCGGGGAGGCCCCCCGCCGCGGAGCCCGGCTTGTTGAGGCTCTCGCGGAGCGAAAGGAAGTCCGGTAGGGTGGGTGTGGGTGAGGGCCGGTTGGTGGCGGAGGCCGAGGAGGGGGCTGCGCTGGCGAAGGCGTCGAGGAAGGAGGGGCCCGGGGAGGACGAGGGCGCGGTGGGGGTGGAGGGATGGGCCTTGGCGAAGCTGCGGAGGCTGCGGAGGAGGTCTTCGATTGGGGGCGCGCCGCGGGTAGGGGATGCGGCGGCGGTGGCGGTGGAGCGGAGGGGATCGCCAATGTCGGCGAACGGGGAGGGCGGGGGCGGATCGGCGGAGGTGGGTTGGGATAGGGGAAGGGGGAAGGGCGAGGAGGAGGAGGCGGAGGAGAAGTGGCGCGGGAGGAGGGATTCGCGGCGGATGCGGGCGCGGAGGAGCGCCATGGCCGGGCGGGGGAGGGGAATGGCCGGTGGCGGGTGGTTTAGGAGGGGGCGTCAGGCAGCAAGTGTGCAGTTTGCCTCACAGTGGCCATGTTTTTTTTGTACGTATATATTTTGTCCTTCTTTCTCTGGGTTAAGAAAATTTTACAAATAGATTTTATTCAGTAGTTTATGCATGTAAGATTTTTTTAAAAAAAATTCATGCGAGAAAAGAAACACGGATGAATGTGATATTTTGATGGCTGTTATTCTTTCTTTGTGTGAATAGCTAACACATTAACACAAACTTGACAACGAGTATGGCAAAATTTCAGCATGACTACAGAGGAGCTAAATTATTAACAAGTAGCCTCTTGGGCTTCAAATTATTGAGTTATGCATGATATCATAATTACACCGTTCTAGTATCATAATTACAGTCCTAATTTATTTGGCCATGAACTCTGCTGCTATTTAAGAAACTTACCCATTAAATAGCTGCGGAGGGTGAGATTGAACAGTGCTATAGACAAAGGACAGATCTAAGGGGGCTCTAGCCCCCCTATAGGCACACACATAGTCCATGGATTCTCTCCATAATTTTTTTATTACCATAGAAAGAGAGAAGAAAAAAATAAGAGAGATAAAGTGGAAGAAGAAGAGGAAGGATGGGATGAATCGGTAATGACAGTCTCCATCGCCCACTATAGTGATCGAGGCCCAAAGTTTGAAATCTATAATAAATGTGTCGCTGTAGTATTTCGTTTGTATTCGTGAAAAATTATTCAAACATTGATTAATTAAGGTTCAAAATATTCGTCTAGCAAAGTACAACAAAACTATGCAGTTAGTTTTTGATTTCATCTATATTTAGTACTCCGTGCATGTACCGATATTTTGATGTGATGGGTATCTTCTTTTTGCATAGTGGAATCTGGGAGGCAAATTTGAAATCTAAACAAGGCCGAAACAAAGTCCTGTACGGATGGGATCACTAGTTGTAACATTACAAATTTCGCTGAAGTAAATTGCAATAATGTGTTACTCTAATATATAATCTCACATTCTCACCTCATTACAGCTGTAAGAGCAACGACGGGAGTGCCACTATAAAGGCTCCCTAATCTCACTTTTTTTCCCTTTTGCAGCTGAGTGGAAGGGTCGACGGTAGTATTAGCATTGCGGATGACAGGAATTATCACGGTTCATGACATCAAAAAAAGGAAGAAAAAAGAAAAAAAACCTACAATCTCTTTGGGCTCTGATCTTAGGACCACGTTAAGGCGTGACCTGTCACGCTATAGCAGAATGCGCGATCTCATCTACCTTCCAAATAGCACTGAACCATCGGAGCAGCTCGATAACGTGATAAGCAGAGATAAGTGGTCACGGGCTCACGGCATCGTACAAATGTTACTCTTGCATCGTTTATACTTACTTATCTAGCATTTTCAATGGATTATTTCTCTCACATACGGGTTCTGATTTTTATTCCGTTTGCGGCGTTGTGCTCCTTACGACGAGATCTACGAAACATGACCCACTTTGCATGTATTTTTGAATTATTTTACTTATACTATCAACTTATGTATCATGGAACTATCAACCTATGTAGATATTTACTATCAAAATATATATATATATATATATATATATATATATATATGACGCGTTTTATCTACCTTCGCTTGTAGCTCCTCTCACCAACTTATAGCATGTAGCATTATGTGTCAGTACCATTGTTAATGTACATGTATCATTGCTAATGTACATGTATCAGTGTGTGCAAGTACTATACGTGTAGCGTTTGTATTATTTTTTATATTTGTTATCAACTTATATAGATAAACACCTGACAATATACGTAGAGACATTGTATCAGTTTTTGTAAACTACGTGTCAACATATTTTATGTTTTCTGCTATCAACTTATATAGAAGATATGTCATTTATATATAAGTTGTTAGTACCATTGTATATAGGTTGATGGAACTAATAAACTAACATCAAAATATATATAATATGTGTCTTATTTCGTAGATCTAATCTTAAGTAACATAGTGGTGTAAATACAATTAAAAATATATACAAGATGAAAAGAATAATGATGATTTAAAGAAAAAATAGATGGATTAGTCTCTTATCAAGCTAGCAAGCTATCTCCTAGTAGGTTCTATCGTCCATCATAATTAATTAATAACACACTTTATTTTTTTTTGCGGGTAACACACTTTAATTAATGTAACCTATCGAACGGGATGTGAAGTCCATGTGGACGGTCCACCTAATTTGTCCATCACCGATATAATTAATGGACAGACCGCACGCAAATCGCAGCGTCCAATAACTTTTACTTTCTTAATGGGCCTAAAGTGTTGCAGGCCGCAGGCTACCGGGGTCGCGAGCTTCGTGCGAGCGCGACCAAGCGCGCGGAAGCTTTTCCGCTGATCTTATTATGATATCACGCGGCCCAACTCGGGCCTTCCATGGCCCACAATTAGGTAGCCTGGCGTCTTCCTTCAATTTCCACCTAATGGACAAAGAAGCTTCCCATTAACGGCAGCAAGCAAAGCAGGCGCCGAGCCGAGAGCCCAGCGGCGGAGAGATCTCCTCCTCCCTCCGCCACCGCCATGGAGACGCTGGCCAGCGCCATGCGGCGCGAGAACCGCCGCTTCAAGGCCCCGTCCTCCTCAGCGGCCTCCGCCGGCGCCGGCGTCGCCTCGGGCAGGGTCCCTCTCGTCATGGCCTTCCTCTCCTGCCTCGCCTGGCTCTACGTCGCCGGCCGGTACGTCCCCCATCCCCGCTCAGATCCCGATCACGAGGCGCGCAAGAGAGGGTTCCTGATGCTCTCCCTTCACTCCGTCGCAGGCTGTGGCAGGACGCGCAGACCCGGGCGATCCTGTCCGGCCTCCTCGAGAAGAACTCCGGCAACGTGCGGATCTCCCCTCCACTCCACTCTCCGCTTACTCGCATTTGTCCTACTTCTTCTCCTGATTCGGCCTAACGGCGGCCTGATTGCAGCTCCCGAAGGTGCTGTCGGTGGAGGACAAGCTGAGGACCCTCGGATGCAGGTGGGTTTTCGGTTCTTCTGACGGGAATTTCGGGTGTGGTTATGTGAGCTCCGGCGTTGCTGACTCGAAATGGGTGTTTTGGTGGCAGGGAGATCGGGAGGAAGATTGTTGAGGCGGAGATGGACCTGACCAAGGCCAAGAGCGAGGGGTACCTGTGGGGGAACAGGACTGCTACTGTGGAGTCTGACAAGAAGCAGAAGCTTCTTGCCGTCATTGGAGTTTACACTGGTTTTGGCTCCCGGCTTAAGAGGAACGTCTTCCGTGGCTCATGGATGCCAAGAGGTTAGGCCCCATGTTCGTTTGGTTTCTCCAGTTCTGTGATAGAAAACCTGACTACTTTGAAAGTGCTAGTTCAAGAGATGAGTAGATTGCAAACTTAATTGATTGAAACTGCTGTGTAAACTTGGAATTCTACTTAAAATCTGGTGTTGTGTGTAAACATGGATTTGCTCAATCTCATAAGGATACATCTAATTCTTCATATCATTGTAAATTGCAGGTGATGCTCTGAAGAAGCTTGAGGAAAAGGGTGTAGTTATTCGTTTTGTAATTGGTCGGAGGTCTTCTTCTTGATCTAGACCTTTCAATTATTGCATCTATATGCTCTTAATTTAGATTATATGGCATTCTCATTATATGTTCTTAGTTTTGAATTGGACCATGGCATTCCTGTTCTAAGAACTTCCTACTCCCTTTTCCGTCTCTTGTTTTCTTGATGAAGTGTACCTTTTGGACATGCAGTGCAAATAGAGGTGATAGCTTGGACCGTAATATTGATGATGAAAATCGGAGGACAAACGACTTCTTGATTCTTGTATGGTCCTATTAGTATCTCATATTTTCAATCGTCCTTCACAAGTTGTAGTACATGAATGAGACCTAGTGCTTAAACCTTTCTTGCTTCCATCAATGACTAAGTTGAACGCATGTGATTATTTAGACTTGTACGTTTCATTGGTCGCCTTTTAAATTGTAAGCGTTTTTCTGACTTATGGAATGTGTGAAATAAATAATTATTTGCAAATGGTTGGGCAGGAAAGCCATGAGGAGGCTGCAGAAGAATTACCTAGCAAAGCAAAATTTTTCTTCAGTGCTGCAGTTGAAGCCTGGGATGCAGAATTCTATGTCAAAGTTGAGGATAACATTAATCTCGACTTAGGTAATCCTTTTCCTTTTTTCTGTGTATGCGATGCTTAGTGTTGATTTCCCCCCATTGACTCAATGCAAATGTTCTGTCAGCTGGGTTAATTGAGATGCTTGAGGCCCGTCGAGGTGACCAAGGATTGTACATGGGCTGTATGAAATCAGGGGTTGTTGTAAGCGAAGAGTATGTGCTTTCTTTGACTTAAGCAATAGGTCTTCAAGTTATTCGTTATCTATCATGTGTGATCTCTATTACTCCAAAGAGCCCTTCCGTTATTAAGTGGAGTAGCTCTTTTCTGGTTATTTTAGTAGTGATGCTTCTATGCTGCATCGTTGAGAAGCTGTGATCATTGTAGTGGAGTGCACTGATCAACCATAGTGTTTTCTCTAATCCAACAGCCTTGTGGATTTACGATTCATAGCTTTCTTGACATTTCAGTTGCATTTATGAGTTATTCTGATGAACAGCTAACACTTCAGGTGTTATTACTTTACGAACTTGAGATATCATATTGTTATAGTTGGGACACACTCAGTTGCAATTTTCCATTGTTGCACCATATCAAGAAATACTGGCATTTTACTTTGAATTCTTTTGTCTCCTTTTAGTCAACTTTAATTTTGATGTCAATTTGAATTTCAGGGGCCAGCAATGGTATGAACCTGAGTGGTGGAAATTTGGAGATTCAAAAACGTGAGTAATTGGTATGTACATATTCTTTCTATATGAACTTCAACTAATTCTTAGTTACACCATGTTTGGGCTAGCAAGTAACAAGTGTGCCTGTTAGCTATCTAAGCTCAAGTGATGCCGAAATAGCTCATAAACTCATATGCTACAGATTAAGTTAGTGTATTGTCCAACCTGTGATGTCAAGCGTACTGTGTGATACCAGTAGTCATCTACTGCTCATTGTCATAACCATGAGTGGCGTGCAGCAGACAATTTTCACCATAAACTATTAAACTCCATGACCTAGTAACTGGAATTCCATTGCACTGTCACCTAGGGGCAATGAGTTGCCTTGTTGACCCTTTTTTTTAGCCTTGTTGACCTTGTGAAGTCCATTCTAGTTCATTTTTTGTCCTTTTTCTCCAAGGGCCTTTTTGATGAAACATTGACACATACGAAATGATTTTTTTTTCGCATTATACGCTGGGAAAAAATCCTTTAATTGTCACTGACTGTGATTCAATTTTCATGAAACAGGTACTTCCGCCATGCTTCTGGTTCTTTGTTTGTTCTTTCGAACAATTTGGCTCGTTACATCAACATAAATAGGTAATTGTTTTTTCTCTCTCCCTGTTTTATCTTAATCAAGCTAAGTTAAATTGGCTTTTTGCAAGTTAGCCCGAGCAGTGGCATGTGTGACATCTCTGGAGCTTTTGAATTGAAAACATCTTATTTCTTATGCATGAGTTGGATCCATCCGAACTGAATACGGCATTACTAAAACTTTCATACCCTATACTTCCAATTTTGCTCTTGTATATCTAATTTCCTTTCAGACACTTGATTTTTTGTGTGATCACAGGGTGAGTCCATTGCCATGATAATTATCCAAATGGTCATAACTGAATATACTGTAGGGTATGAAAAATCAATGCATTGATAGAAATTCCACTGAAACCTAAAGGACATATAGCATGCCATATTCTGCCTACTGATTGACTTCAAGATGCAAGGATCCTGTTAAGCATACCCTTGTCAAACTTTGAGCATTGATGTTTCTGATCAGAAGTATGTGCTGCCAAAATTTCCCTAGACAAAAATCTTCCACTTTGTGGCACTTTATTTCTGCAAACCAGGTTTCTCAACATCAAACTTTTGATCTGAACAAAATTTTCTCTTCATCCCACAGTGCATCACTTCAGAGTTATGCACATGATGATATATCAGTAGGTTCATGGATGATGGGAGTGAATGCAACTTATGCTGATGATGACCGGTTCTGCTGCAGTAGTTCTAGACAAGGTAGAAGCTACTATTTACTAATCTATCAGCTTTGGGCAGTTCCAAGGAATCTCATTCTTTTCCATTTTCTTTTTTTCCCTAATGCTTTGTTTTTTTACCATCATTCCCAGAGAAAGTATGTTCCAATGCTTGAGTTGCGCGGAAGGTGTGATTATGGCTGCGTATCCTGATGAAGCTTTTTTTTTGTACATCTGCCATTTTGTATACACTGGGCTTTCGTGAACCAGAAAAAAGCTGCTATCCAGATAGAATTGCGTTGCTCTATCAGAATACCTAACCGAACTTTTAGGAGAACAATTTTTTGCAACCATGAAAGTATTCACCTGTATATTGACGTTCCCTGTACCTGCTGATACCCGCTTCCTAGAAGCCAGACCACATTTATGAAGAATCATACATCTGAGTTTGCAATATATCTATGGATGGGTGTCTTATTGAAATATCTCATCAATACAGACTTACAGAGTGAAAAATTACTAGAAAGACTGGCATTTGGCTCTTCACAATATCTCAGCATGCGCTAGCTTTCCAATTGGAAAGGATCAATAATTTCTTTGCTGTCGTGGATGTGACGTGACGCTTGCATCACCAAATTCAGTTGCAATCTATACACGTCATGGGAAATTGCAATTGTTGTGATTATTGGTTGCAGCAGTTGCAAACTCGCAATCACAATATCCCGAAATATAAACGGTAGAAAACTGGTGGAGCACAAGCCTTTACATTTGAACCATACCATCAACGCAGCAACGAGTTAACGGTACAGGCACAAAAGCAGCAGAGACATATAAGATATAAAACAGTGCCGACGTGGCGACGGGAGTTTGTTTGCTATTGCATCGACCAGATCACTTTATATGATTGATTGCTGCGGTTCGGGCCGTGTCGCTTCTATTTTTCCGTTTCATCTCGTCTGTTTCCTTTTTTTTTAGATAATGATCTCGTCTGTTTCCTGACCCGACAATGTTCATCTTGCAAACGCTTAGTCCATGATCACGTTGGATCGTCAAGAGAATTGCATGGAAGCTAGGACACATAGTTTATGAGTCGCCATGGCACGACGAATCTGCAAGGTTCTTGTAGGCGTAGTAGCAGTTTTAAGATGTGCAAGGTCCTGCTCGCGCCTGTCGAACAAACACTCGCTAACATCTGCATACAATGGCCAAGTCACCTCACTTTTGTGTGGGTTGTGTGAATCACTACTGTTCAATGTTCATCAATAGCATGTACGGAACACCTCCTACCTGCTAATCCGGGCTGAACAAAATTGATCAGAAAGGAAACCCACAAAAGAGACACAGCTCAACCCATTCATTCTCCCTGTGTGGTAGCCCCTCCGAACATAGCTCAAAATTCTCTTTTCCTACCACTGCCACCTGAAACTGCTGAGGACGACAGCCTTGCATCCCTCAAGCTAATGTTCTGGAAACCAAATAGCTCAAACAATGCAACAAAATAACCTTGGTGCCTTGGCACAAGAAAGGTTCTCCGGTTTCATGTAGCAATATATACAGACACATCACACCACAGTGGATGCTTCAGTTTTACAGGCTAAGAAACAAAAGGCCGTACGCTAAGTCTGCCATTATCAGATTCTAATGCAGCAACAGCTGGTACGCTAAGTAAGTCAGGCCAATTGTTACACAGCAAGATCCAGCTACTGGATCGCAACTAATCCAATTCATCACACCATCTACCAACGCCCTGGGACAGACTGATGAGTGATGACAGCACAGCTGTTCCATGAATTTTTCCCATCAGTCATCCAGCCTCACTCCGTAACGATGAGCAAGTTTCTTGATGTCTCCATTCTGCACCAAAGCTTCCAGCATTTCGTACTTCATGCAGTTCCCATTAAGTGCTTCCTGCTGCTGCTTTGCCAGTTCCTTCTCCTCGTCCAATAGATTCTAAGATGGTAAAAACAACAGCTCCATGTCAGTATTTTCATGTATAATTTTCAACTCAAGAAGCCAAGATCAAAGTAACTGCATCCACCAACTACCAGTATTGTAGTTAGGTGCAGACACAGTACATGGAAAGGGCACCAATCTTACAAGTGTGCATAGTTTTCATATAAGATACGGCTCTACAGTCAAGGGAATTAACAAGTACTTACTACCATGAACATTATTGTCCTAAACATCATATTTAAGAATAGATGGCATAGCTTATAGGACAAAGGTATTAACAAATTAATCATATCTTTTTGTGCACATATACTCCAGGTTGACAAACCATACATCCCTCTGGAATGGATAGTACTTCCACAGGCACATTAGTTCCCCAACTGTTCCATTCTAGGATAATTAATGAGAAATATAGGTCTCACTCTTTCATGTTTAGCCTGATGTTCTTAAGGCCACACAATGCAATTTGTAGCAACTCACAACCTTCTTATCACCTAGGCGATAAACACAATGCAGTAAGGTGGTTGAGGGGACAATCATAGACAACAAGAATCAAAATAGGAGCACTGACAACCACAACATGCAGCCAAATAGCTAAGTAGAGCCAAGTCCAAGCTGGCCCATAAATGATCATTTCCCATGCCCTCGGCTCCCGATGCCATCCACAGCACGTCACCTCTAAAGTCCCTGATACCGCTAGCATGCAATGAAGCACAGCTTCAGCAACGAGCACCGCCGTCTCAAGCACCTCCATGGACCCTGATCACCCCTCCCCCTAGTCCTATCCAGATGGAGCACCTCCATTGACCAGATTGTTGCCACCACAGTTGAGCAGAGGGAGAGGTATGCTGGCAACTGCACCGCAGCCAGAAAGACAGATAACAAGCTGTGCTGCATGCAGGCCCCCCTCATTCTATTCCCTTCTCTGTGCTCCCTCTTCCCCTTTCTCCTTCGCTCTTTTGGGTAGGCTTTGGGGACGACTTGCCTCCAGCAAGCGCCTTGCCGCATAGGTGACAACTAGGTATCATCGTAATATGCATACTAATGCAGGACTTAATGTACTACAGCATAACAAATCATAAGACTGCAGTCACAAGCCAACTAAAGAATTTACCTTTATGAGAGCCATGTTCTGTGACTCTTGCTTCTTTGCAAGGTTTTTCAGTTTCTTCGTTACTTCATACTCAGCATCTTCTTGTTTTACCCAGTGGAAATCTTTCTTAAGGCCAGGGCGAGGAGGGCGATCTCGGAACATCTCAGCCTTTGCATAGGTAGCTTTTACAGGCCTTGGCATTCCACCAATTATGAATGGGAAATCAGTCATCAATTCGACAGCAGCCTTGGCCTGCATATCATCATCCAATTCTACCAATGCGGCAGAAGGGATGTCAAACGGGATCGTGTAGTTGACAACGAACTCCACATTGACGACATTTGCACACTGGGCAAGAGCTGCTTTTATGACTTGGGTCGTAACTTGAGGAGATAGCTGGTCGACATATATAGTCCTCTTAACCTTCTCCTCGAAATCAGCATAGTCCTTGGAAGCCTGTTCTTTGGATGTCTTTTCTTTGGATGTCTCCATAGACCTCTGCAGGAATAAGAATAAGGTTAAACGGTTACTTGCCCCAAGTTGTAATTGTTTTGTGCATGAAGTACACAAGGATTCCAGGAGAACAGTGTACAAGAGCATCACAGGGGTTTAGAGATGAAAATAAAAAAAATGAAAAATACAGACATAGCAAATTTGTTTATCTCTTGGTATAAGTATTACTCCTTCATAGATATGGGATTTTAGGAATCATGGTTTGCTTGATCATTTATGTTCCTAGAGAGGTGGTTTCTACTACTTTTTTTTTTATGAAAACGGTTTCTGCTATTACCGTGTACAGGGGCGGCGGCAGGGGTATTCCTAGGTATTCCTAGGAATACCCTTGTCTTGGTAAAACACTACTACGTATAAGGAGTATAGCCTTTATATTCCATCATAAACCATCATTTTGTCGATATAATAGAGCAAATTAGTCATAAGGAATACCCTGTTATGAAGTTCTAGCTCCGACACTGACCGTGTGGGAACATAATGGAATGGCAACCATGGATACACGCAGTGTAATCATAATCTCAATTAATTATTCGTGTAGTGAGAATGTTTACTGTCTACCACTACTATGTGCTTGAAACTTGCCCCAAATTTCTTGGACACTTAGCTTTAGATGAACGTATTCTGCCCTAGTTCTAACGGTTATTTTGTTGCCTCTTGTACAGGTGACTAATCCCAGCAGTCTAAAAAAATGCGGCATAAATAATCTCAAAAATCAATTTGTTCAATTCAATAGTATGGTTCGTGGGGAGTTGGGGATTGCGGGAATAAAAAGTAACCTGCTTCAGGCTTCAACTTCACTGCTTGTGCTTGATGCTTGCCGCCTGCCCGCCGGTCCGGCCTCCAGGCGCCGCCGCGCCTCCAGGGTCCAGGCGCCGACGCCCGCCCGCCGGTCCGGCTTCCGGCCTTGCCGCCTTGGTTCCTTGGGAGTGGCCGAGTTGGGGGATTCGTCGGAGCCGGAGGTGGCTGCCGGCTGCCAGACGCTAGCTAGGGTTTGGGGCGAGTTGGCGAGCGGGAGCGAGGAGAGAAGGGGCTCGGGCAGAGACGGCGGCGGAGACGCCGATTCCTCCTCTCGACGTGGACGCAAGAAGCAGGCCGATGGGGGGCCGCTGCGAATAGAGCTATGGGCCTTCGCTGATGGGCCAGGGAAATTTAAGGGGATTCACTAGTACTATACAATGGACAAGAGGTTATTTGGGCCTCGTCTAGGACTGTCAGCTGACATGTGGGGCCGTCCGTCTTTACCAGCACGCACGGACGTGTACTGACAAGGAGCAATGGCTTCTCAAAAAGAGAATAATTTGGAGTAGTGGCGCGCCTGGTAGAACTTCGAGCTGCAATTGTTGTTGACAGCTGACACAATACCATTGCCATGCGGGTCAAAATCTGATTTGGATTTTTCATTCTCTCTTGCTCGTCAAGAGAATCGAATCGGGCGAGATCCAACAGTGTGTGGTACGTAGTAGACAGACCACTCAATCAAACAAAACCTGCCTACTGATTGGATCTTCAAGATGCGAGCTGAGGACGACCTTGTTAAGCGCAATGCCTTGTCAAACTTCGAGCATTAGATGTTTCTGGTCAGAAGTATGTGCTGGACTTAATGTACTACAGCATAACAAATCATAAGACTGCAGTCACAAGCCAACTAAAGAATTTACCTTTATGAGAGCCATGTTCTGTGACTCTTGCTTCTTTGCAAGGTTTTTCAGTTTCTTCGTTACTTCATACTCAGCATCTTCTTGTTTTACCCAGTGGAAATCTTTCTTAAGGCCAGGGCGAGGAGGGCGATCTCGGAACATCTCAGCCTTTGCATAGGTAGCTTTTACAGGCCTTGGCATTCCACCAATTATGAATGGGAAATCAGTCATCAATTCGACAGCAGCCTTGGCCTGCATATCATCATCCAATTCTACCAATGCGGCAGAAGGGATGTCAAACGGGATCGTGTAGTTGACAATGAACTCCACATTGACGACATTTGCACACTGGGCAAGAGCTGCTTTTATGACTTGGGTCGTAACTTGAGGAGATAGCTGGTCGACATATATAGTCCTCTTAACCTTCTCCTCGAAATCAGCATAGTCCTTGGAAGCCTGTTCTTTGGATGTCTTTTCTTTGGATGTCTCCATAGACCTCTGCAGGAATAAGAATAAGGTTAAACGGTTACTTGCCCCAAGTTGTAATTGTTTTGTGCATGAAGTACGCACAAGGATTTCAAGAGAACAGTGTACAAAAGCATCACAGGGATTTAGAGATGAAAATAAAAAATGAAAAA
>OAMR01000022.1:174233-188721 GCA_900205405.1 Echinochloa crus-galli | reverse complement strand
TAGGGAACATAATGAAATGGCAACCCATGGATACACACAATGTAATCATAATCTCAATTAATTATTCGTGTAATGAGAATGTTTACTGTCTACCACTACTATGTGCTTGAAACTTGCTGCCCCAAATTTCTTGGACACTTAGCTTTAGATGAACGTATTCTGCCCTATCGAGCAGTTCTAACGGTTATTTTGTTGCCTCTTGTACAGGTGACTAATCCCAGCAGTCTAAAAAAATGCGGCATAAATAATCTCAAAAATCAATTTGTTCAATTCAAACAACATGGTTCATGGGGAGTTGGGGATTGCGGGAAAACAAAGTAACCTGCTTCAGGCTTCAACTTCACTGCTTGTGCTTGATGCTTGCCGCCTGCCCGCCGGTCCGGCCTCCAGGCGCCGCCGCGCCTCCAGGGTCCAGGCGCCGACGCCCGCCCGCCGGTCCGGCTTCCGGCCTTGCCGCCTTGGTTCCTTGGGAGTGGCCGAGTTGGGGGATTCGTCGGAGCCGGAGGTGGCTGCCGGCTGCCAGACGCTAGCTAGGGTTTGGGGCGAGTTGGCGAGCGGGAGCGAGGAGAGAAGGGGCTCGGGCAGAGACGGCGGCGGAGACGCCGATTCCTCCTCTCGACGTGGACGCAAGAAGCAGGCCGATGGGGGGCCGCTGCGAATAGAGCTATGGGCCTTCGCTGATGGGCCAGGGAAATTTAAGGGGATTCACTAGTACTATACAATGGACAAGAGGTTATTTGGGCCTCGTCTAGGACTGTCAGCTGACATGTGGGGCCGTCCGTCTTTACCAGCACGCACGGACGTGTACTGACAAGGAGCAATGGCTTCTCAAAAAGAGAATAATTTGGAGTAGTGGCGCGCCTGGTAGAACTTCGAGCTGCAATTGTTGTTGACAGCTGACACAATACCATTGCCATGCGGGTCAAAATCTGATTTGGATTTTTCATTCTCTCTTGCTCGTCAAGAGAATCGAATCGGGCGAGATCCAACAGTGTGTGGTACGTAGTAGACAGACCACTCAATCAAACAAAACCTGCCTACTGATTGGATCTTCAAGATGCGAGCTGAGGACGACCTTGTTAAGCGCAATGCCTTGTCAAACTTCGAGCATTAGATGTTTCTGGTCAGAAGTATGTGCTGCCCAAATTCCCCTAGACAAAAAATCTTCCACTTTCTGATGCTTTATTTATTCCTGCAAAACCTGGTTTCTCAACATCAGATTGTTTATCTGAACAAAGTTTTTTTTTCTATTACCACGCATGCAGTCACATGATGATATATCAGTACGGTGATGGGAGTGAATACAACTTATGTTGATGGACCGGTTGTGGCTGGTGCTGGTTTTTCTAAGAGAAAAACACTGCTATCTAGTTGGTGTCTGGTGTCTGGTGCTGGTTTTTGTTGAGAGAAAAACATCGCTGGCCGGTGGCTGATAAGTCAAATGAACAGGGCGCACGTCGAAGCTACTCTCTAGCTAAAAATAACCTATCAGCTTTGTGGGGTTCCAAGGAATCTGTTTTTGCTAATGCTTTATTTTCTTAACCATGATTCCAAGAGATAGTACTCAAAATATCTCAGCAACAGCAAACTGATCGTAGTCAGATAAGGTTGTTTGGTAAAACTTATCCAGCATCTGAGTATCCAGCATCCGAGTTTGAGTTCTCGACTTAGCATATGTGTTGTATTTTTCTGGATTTATTTAAAAATTTATTCGATAATTTTCTTTGAGCAGTAGGCAACGTCTCCATCGACAGACGCCTTAATATATGCTGATCCAGCCTCTCGAAGGTGATCACAGAGGTAAGTGTTGTCTACGTGTATTCGTAGAGGTGAGTGTGGGTGTATGAGTTTTCACAAAAAAGAGACATCTCCGCAACGGAGTGAAAGAGTATAGCAGATGCTGGCATTTGGCTCTCCAAAATATCTCAGCATGGGCTCGCTTTCCACTCGAAAGGATCAAGAACATTATATGCTATCGTGACCTTACACACCAACAAAAATTCAGTCGCAGTCCGTACACGTACAGGTCATGGAAGATTGCAATTGCCCAACAATAATGTAGCTCTAGTGGGACAACTGAATCGTTGATTCCAACAGTTGCCATCGCAAATATCCTGAAACGTTGAGACTAGAAAACACTGGCGCCTAAGTTTATAGTGGCGATGAAAGATCTGTACAAATCAATCGTTGTTGTTGGATACATATATTCATGGTCGGTTAAACTGGTGGTGGTCGTTATTTTTTCTATCCTACTCGTGGCTTTGGGAGATCTGGAATGGTAAAAGTAAAATAGGATCTAAGCGCGGACTCGAAAGCACCGAACTATGTCTGAGGGGCTGGCCAACAGACGCTGGACAGTCGATATCACAGGCGTGCTCTCCGTCCTAGCCATTCGACAGTATCTTCGCCTCTGGTCAGTGATGCAGCGAGTCCAGCTCAGACCCGGGGTCGAAGATAGCATCACATGGAGGTGGTGTCCAAGTGCCACATACTCCGCAAGGTCAGCTTACAGGGCCTTCTTTGAGGGAACCACGCGTTTTGCCGGAGCCAGACCGATCTGGAGAGCATGGGCGCCACTTAAGGTGAAATTCTTCATGTGGCTTGCGGTGCATGAACGAATTTGGACAGCCGATCGTCGCCTCAGACATGGTTTGCAAGCCACTGCTAACTGCACCCTCTGTGAACAAGAGCTGGAAACTCCGGATCATCTACTCGTCAGCTGCAGTTACACAAAGCAAGTTTGGCATGCAATCCTCACAATGGTCGGCAGGCCAAGACAACCACAACCAGACCAGGGCTGCAAAACTCTTGAACGGTGGTTGAACCTCCGGGCAACCTTCACCGGGAAGCAGAGGAAAGGAGTGGACTCGGCCTTCATGCTAGTATCATGGTGCACATGGAAAGAGCGGAACGGCCGGGTGTTCGACAGCTCACCAGGAAGGCAACCCGGGCAGCTGGTCGAACACATTCTTCAGGAGGGCCATCTGTGGATGCTGGCCGGGGCATCAAACCTGGGGTTGTTTGGCTGGCCGGCCCCTGCCACCGTAGGGCCAAGGCTTCGTATCTCCTAGTCCGTAGTGCAGCGACTAGTTAGCTAGTTAGCTTACTTTGGTTGTTTTCGTTAGCCGTATAATCGCTCTCGTGTAAACCGTGCCGAAATGCGTGCGCCCAAGCGGCCCGCGTTGTAACAAACTTCTTTTCTTCTTAATGCAAAGATACGCAGCTCTCCTGCGTGTTCTCGAAAAAAAATAAAATAGGATCTAACGGGGATAACTTGTTGTAGCTAAGATAGTTAAGTCCTGTTTGGATGCATCTAAACCAAAGCCTAATCCCCGCCTAAATTTAAGCTGAATTCGTGTGGATTGCGCTGTTCCGTACAAGTGGTGCGAGACGAGTGCAGATCATGGCATCCCGGAGGCGCTCCTCCTCGACGACGTCCGCCGTCCGCGAAGTGCCAAGGGAGTTCTTCCACCTGCCGTCGTCGGAGGAGAAGCTGAAGCACGCCAACCAGACCGACGCCGGCGAGTTCCAGAACGAAGGCTACGGCATCGACCGCGTGGACACACCGACGAGCACAGGTCCTCGACTGGTGCGACCGTCTCTACCTCACCGTGCAGCCGGAGTCCGAGCCGCAGTTCTGGTCTTCTGGAGGTGCCCGTGCTTCGGCATGGCGAGCTGCTGGTCCTTGGCAGGCCCGTACCTAAGTTCCTGAGGCCCCGGTGCAAAGTATAAAAATGAAGCCCTTATATTTGAAAGATGTAAACAAATAGGACAAAAGCTAAACTTAGATTAAATAATAAAGATGGTGAAGTTCTTGGTACAAATAGAAAATCTATCTGTGATCGAGCCTCGATGTAAAATGCGATGTGCAGAATTAATAGATTAAAGTCCAATCATCATCGGAACCACTTAAGAACCAGCGTTACACCCTAATTGAAAAAAGAAATTAGATTTGAGAATAAGAGATTGAGATTCTGAGAGGATTGGTAGCACTTGTACTCGGCGAGGCCACAATGGCAGCAGCCGGCAACGGCAAATCACAGTCGGCGGCCGGTGGGGCGCAACACGTCACGGAGATTGCGTCAAAGTCTCGCTTGGAAGTTGGAAAATGGAAGGCAATTGGAGGTCGGAGATCGCGGAGTCCGGCGGCCGTCGTGCTGAGGAGACGTCGATTCAGTTCATCCGAAGCTTGGCATTGCATTAACTTGCTCCCTGGGGTCTTTGGGCTCTGGTGCTAGCGGCATGGCATGTGGGCTGGCATGATTACTGGCCCAGTATACGTGATAATTACTAGCATGATTAGGGGACAAACTACTGATTAGTGGGGCCCTTAATTTTGGGGGCCCGGTGCGGTCGCCCCGACTGCACCGTGCAATATATGGGCCTGGTCCTTGGCGTCGAGTACCAAAAATAACTAAGAGACGCAGAGAACTCATAAATTTCACTGTAGGTCCATTAACTTTTCTCGAGATCCCATCTAGGTCCGCAAACTAAAAAAGCGGTCATCTAGGTCCGTAAACTTTTCCCGATGTCTCATTTAGGTCCGCAAACTAAATAAGCAGTCATCTAGGTTCATGAACTTTTAAAAGTGGTCATTTAGGTGCATGAACTTTTTAAAGAACGGTCGTCAAGGTCAGGCTCGTTGCCACCGCCTTGGACCTAGACGACAGCTCTTTAAAAGTCCATGGACTTAGATGACCACTTATTTAGTTTGCGGACCTAGATGAGACCTCAGAAAAGTTGATGAACCTAAATGACCGTTTTTTTAGTTTGTGAACCTAGATGGGATCTTGAAAAAAGTTCATGGACCTACAGTGAAATTCACTCCTGATGAAATGAACTTCAGCTTGGTGCTGAGTGCTGACCCAGTTGTGTTAGCTGCAGGCATTTTTCACATATACTATATCCTCTTGAATCATATACCACCTGCGAATTTGCTCCAGCGCGGCAGAATCTCCATTAGCCTTACCAACAAAAGAAAAGTAATGCATAATACAAGATGCATCCATGTACATACAAGCCGCATATATTGAACTGCCGACAAAGACAGAACGAATATATAGCTTCACTTGATCAGCGTCCAAAAAAGAAATATCCGAGCACGTGCTCTGTCTTCCAGTGGAGTGAACGAAGCAGAATTATTTCTGCATCCCTGCTGATACCCGTATCTCCGATACCTCGCAATCACACTGCCGTTCGTGGGAAATTGCATCTCCTCAACAGAAATGAAACGCTGGCTGACAGGTACCAACAGATATCCAAATCTTCGCTCGACCTGTCACTCTATCACTGAAGATATGCGTCAGGACTCTGGATCGTTCCATCCATGCCTGATTCTAAGTTTCAACAGCTGCCACGCGATCCGAGAGCTCCATCTCCATCTGCATTGACAATGGTGGGTGTATCCGAAGCAAATCTTTGGGAACCACACGGGTTGCAACTTGAAACACATACATACTAACACAAGCAATTAGAAGATGCTGTAGCTACATGTTATCTATCTGGCAAGTGTAAGGGCTGGCAATTCTATAATTCAAAGATAAAGGGCGTTCCCAAAAGAAAATTATTGACAAAGGGATTGATGTACCAATGCCCAACTATGCAATTTTGTTGGCACTCAATCACAAACCCTATTTACCGTAAGAGAGGAACTCGACGGCCTGTTCGGTTGGCTGGTGGTTGGTGTTGGTTTTTGCTGAAAGAAAAACATTGTTGGCTGGCTGGTGGCTGGTGCTGGTTTTTGCTGAGAGAAAAACACTGCTGGCTGGTGGCTGATAAGCCAAACGAACATGGCTGAAAGAAAAAACTCATCTTAAGCCAATGCCAACCAAAACTCTGTTTACTTGTTTAGGAATGTTAACTAACTCGAATAGCGAAAGGGTTTTCTGTAAGACCCTGATTTTGAGTTTACGAAAAGCAACTCCTTGTTTATAAGAAACCACTTTTTTTGTTCTAGATTATCCATTTTCCAGTTTCACCAAAACATTGTAGGATCACCGGTCTCATGTTCGTCGCCACTTCTAAGTGTTCTAATTAATCAACTGCGTGTCTGAAGTCATTTTTGCGCCAAGGGAAACAATCCTCAAGCTAAAAGGAACAAACAAAACAATATTTGTAGGGAAAATTATTACACCTTAAATTTGCATATGCATCTTGTTCCAACTTCCAAGTCTTTCAAACCAGGGAGAACCAAGTAACGACTTGGATGGTTAGAGTAAGTGGTTGTACCCCAGCCCACCAGGAATAGAAACCATTGATGCTTACAATTTTTTGAGAAAAAATATCATCGATAGTTGATGCCATATTGTGTCTCGACAAAAAATTGAAGACCTAACTGAATAACATTTCTGAGATAAATATGACGTTTTTTAACACTGGCTAATATAGACCCACTGGTTCAGGCTGAAAAAAGCCACTGATCGACTTCATCTTCACGCCATGCTCGTGCAGATCATATAGCTTAATAAACAATAGTAATACAGCATTAGGCAAGAGGTATCTCTCGATCGGGGGAAAGATGCGACCGTGACCAGATAATAACATAGTTTTTGACGCTGCTCCTTGTCACGTGTAGAAGCCGAGGAGCTCAATCATATACCTTTTTTTTTGAAAATTAGCTCAATCATATATGATATATCGCTGCTAGTATAAAATGGGCACTAGTATGCAATCAGTGGATTCTCAAGAGTGAAGGCCAAGAACACACAAACTGCTACTCAAGAGCACCATGGTGCATCAGGCTCAGGGACAGATGGTGCAGGAGGTCGCCGCCGGCAGCCTCCCCGCGCCGCCGAGCCGCTATGTGCTGAGAGAGGAGGACCGCCCCACCGGCGGCGTCGTCGCCGAGCCCAAGCTGACCTTCCCCACCGTCGACGTGCAACGCCTGGCCGACCCCGGCGACGTCGAGGAGGCCGCCAAGCTCCGGTCGGCGCTCGAGACCTGGGGCCTCTTCGCGGTGACCGGCCACGGCATGCCGGAGGCACTCCTGGACGGCATCCGCGCCGCCGGGCTGGAGTTCTTCCACCTGCCGCCGGAGGAGAAGCTGAAGCACGCGAACCGCACCGACGCCGGCGAGTTCCAGCCGGAGGGCTACGGCATCGACCGCGTGGACACCGACGAGCAGGTCCTGGACTGGTGCGACCGGCTCTACCTCACCGTGCAGCCGGAGTCGGAGCGGCGGCCGGAGTTCTGGCCCAAGCAGCCGCCGTCGCTCGCCGGGCTCCTCCACGAGTACGCCCTGGGCAGCGAGCGCGTGGCGAGGCGCGTGCTCCGCGCCATGGCGGCGGCGCTGGGCTTCGACGAGGACTTCTTCCTCGGCGGGCACGTCGGCGACGCCGCCGCCGCGTACGCGCGGTTCACCTACTACCCGCCGTGCCCGCGCCCCGACCTGGTGCACGGGCTGAAGCCGCACACGGACAACTCCGTGGTGACGGTGCTCCTGCTGGACCCCGACGTCGGCGGGCTGCAGGTGCTCCGGCCCGGCGACGGGCGGTGGGTGGAGGTGCCCGTGCTGGGGCGCGGCGAGCTGCTGGTGGTGGTCGGCGAGGAGATGGAGATCTTGAGCAACGCGGCGTTCCGGGCGCCGACGCACCGGGTGGTGACGAGCGCCGGCAGGGAGAGGATGTCGCTGGTGATCTTCTACCAGCCGGAGCCGGACAGGGAGCTGGCGCCGGCCGGGGAGCTCGTCGGAGAGGACCGGCCGGCGAGGTACAGGGGGCTCAAGGCCAAGGCGTTCGGGGACGGGTTCTGGGACGCGTTCGCGCTCGGCGAGCGCACCATTGATTTCCTCAAGATCAAGGTCGAGCAGGAGCAGCAGCAAGTGAAGGCGGCTTAATTAGGACCCCCGGCGCTGGCTACTACGTTCTTGAGGCCGCCCGTGTCGATCAGTGTGTGTCAGCAGCCATGAACACCGTATCCACGTCGTTGTATACTTCTCCTGTCGCTCGCGTAGTCGCGTGTCGATTAGTACGTATGTTAAGAGAGATGTGGCGCCGTTCTTGTCACGGAATAATAGAATCTGTATGGATGTGATGATGAGTGAATGAATAAAGACCGTGTTGGTGTGCAAGTAGTTTGAGTTTTTTTTATTCGCCAACAAATCGAGGAGAGTTGGCGAGGGTTCCCCGTCTGCTGCGGGCGAGTTGGCGACGACGACGTGGCGTCGTGATCAGGATGGGCGAATACGGCCGCCGCCGTCGCGGTCTAGAGCGGCGAGGTCGATCGGGCGCCGGTCGCCGGCCGCCGGCCGCAACCGATCGGGGCACGGCAGCTGGCTGCAGGATGGGACCCCGTGGAACAGAACAGGAGCTTGCTCCATCATTCTGACGCGCGTCTAATGAACTTGTTTGTCCCTCTCGGAACACGATAGGCGGTCTCGATCTACCCGGAAAAAAAAGGTAGGTCTCAATCAGCCGCCAACGGATGGCCGGGATCTGATGGGCGTGTCGATGGGATATGGGTGGCAGTCAGCGACCCGACGATGAGGGCCGCCGAGAGATCGACGGCGCGCGCCGTCTTCGGCCGGCAAGACTTTGCGGGCAGCCGAGGTGTCACGTTGTGGGAGGCTGGCAGGCTGCTGCTGCTGCTTACGCTCGCGCTCGCGGCTCGGCGACCTGCCGAACCCGTCACGGGGATCGCTCGCCGTGCACGGCGCGCCAGCCTCTCGCCGCCGGCCGGCCGCCCCTATCTGATACCACGACAAGGCTAACGCCGGACGGCAACACCACGCGCACGTGGCTGTAGCCGCAGGCCCGCAGCCCGCACGTAGGATGAGGAGAACGCGCGGATCGGCGTTCGACGCTCATCCATCTGTCCCATACTTCGCACGCCAACAATAGCGCCAAGAGCGTGTCAGCGTGTGGAACTGTGGATCACAATATTGTGATTCACACGATCGAGCTCGTCGGCTCGTAAGTCGTAACCAAGCTATTTCTTCAACAGCGCCCCAGACTCCTGCTCTCGCGACATCAATCAACCGCGCATGGAAAGCGCAGGGGAGGAAGCTCGGCCGCCGCCGCTGCTGCCGGTGCAGGAGCTCGCCGGCCATCAGGGCGCCCGCGACGTCGTGCCGGCCCAGTACGTCGCGCGCGCCGCAAACGACGGCGCCGAGGCCGCGGCGGTGCCCGCGCCGGTCCCCGTCATCGACCTCGGCCGCCTGTGCCACCACCAGCCGCCCGGCGGCGAGAGCGCCGACGAGGCCGCCAAGCTCCGGGCGGCGCTCCAGTCCTGGGGCCTCTTCCTGGTACGCACACGCGCGAAGCTTTTGGCTTGCACCCATTCGATTCGATCTGGAGCGCGTACACAGATTCTGTGCGTGATCCGGCCATGCCCTGCAGGTCACCAACCACGGCGTGGAGGCCTCTCTCATGGACGCCGTGATGGAGGCGTCGAGGGAGTTTTTCCGGCAGCCGCTGGAGGAGAAGCAGAGGTACACGAACATGGTCGACGGCGAGCGCTTCCAGCTCGAGGGGTACGGGAACGACCGCGTGGCGTAGGAGGAGCAGGTGCTGGACTGGTGCGACCGCCTGTACCTCAAGGTGGAGCCTCAAGACGAGAGGAACCTTGCGCTATGGCCCACGCGCCTCAGGTGATGATCCTCTGCTGTGTAAATCTTTTTGGAGTTCTAGTTACTCGCAAACGGATTGGTTTAGGACACCAGCAAATTGTAAACTTTTCATAAAGGGCCTGTTGAGTCCAGAAGTATTATTGAGAGATACCACTTGTTGCAGCATGCATGAGCTATTAAAATTATGATTTTGGCGCCAATTTGGTGGTCTATGAAGTGAATTCTACCAGCTTAGTTAGATTTTTGGATTGAATTGAACTGTACCTACTGCAGCTTAATACTGCCCAATAAATAGAATATGTTGTTTTCTATAACATGGCCGCCTTTCTACATAGGGATATTCTGCATGAGTTCACCACAGAATGCACGAGATTGAAGGATTGTCTTCTTCCAGAAATGGGGAAGCTGCTAGAGCTTGACGACAACTACTTCCATAGTGAGTTTGGTGACAAGGCTGACACCTATGCTAGATTCAGCTACTACCCTCCATGCCCGAGGCCAGATCTCGTGTTTGGCCTCAAGCCTCACTCCGACGCCAGCTTCATTTCGCTTCTCATGGTCGACAACAACATTGGTGGACTTCAGGTTCTCAAAGATGGAGTCTGGTATGATGTTCCGACCAGACCTCACACCCTGCTCATCAACCTAGGAGACCAAATGGAGGTAATAATGAGCGATCAACATGTGTTTAGCATATGTAATATTTTCGTAATTTCTTGATTGGAAATGAGAAATTAAATAGTATGGTTTATTTTACAGACTTAAATATCCATTTTTTATGATGCCCTCGTTTCGTTGAACTATTGCATTGCTTTACGCAGATAATGAGCAATGGGATCTTCAAGAGCCCAGTGCATAGAGTTGTGACGAATGCAGAGAAGGAGAGGATATCGGTGGTTCTGTTTTATTCTATAGATCCTGAAAGAGAAATCCAGCCCGTGGCTAAACTGATCAATGAGAACCATCCAGCGCTTTACAAGAAGGTGAAAATCAAAGAATATGTCGCTGGGCTATATGAACACTTCTCTCAGGGAAAAATGGTTATCGAGACCGCGAAGATATGATAGGAGCTGATTTACAATACGCCAAGTGTTAAATAAATTGCTTTTTCTTTAGAAAATAAAGTGTATTTAAGTTGTTGTGGCTTTGCCTCATCATTAAGTGTTCCTTTTTAAAATAAAAGATTAAGCGAAGTGCATGAGAATTAGACAGAGCATGATATCCTTGGGCGACTCAGGCGGCCTTCCCAACTCCCGCCACCGCCCCCCTCTTCCCCCGCTCCCCCACCTCGCCGTCGCCGGAAGCCCGGTGGACCCGGGGATGGCGGCGGCGGAGCGGCTCTTCGGCGGCCGCGCCTGGATCTGGTGGCACCGCCCCCATGGCGCGCGGTGGCGGCGGATTCGCAGCCTGTCTCCGCACTGGCGGGGTGCGTGCTGCTAGCGGGGCGATCCGGCAGCTGCCGGGGCTGGAGCGCGGCTCCCTGCACGTCGGGACACGCGACGGCGCCGACGAGGCCGTCCTGCTCGCGGTCACGTCCTGCCCCCAGGTGCGGCTTCTTCGGGGCGGCCGGATCTGGGGGTTCGAGCCCTAGATTGGCGCCCTGGGCCCCGCCGGTGCTGACCGGAGTGGTGGGCTTGAGGTGGCGGCAGCGGATACCGCCGTGGTGGCGGTCTGGTGCTTGGCTTCGTGGTCCGCGGCTCTGGTCGGGGTTAGGGCGGGCGCTGGCATTCCCCGTCGGTGGCGGCGTCTGGGGTGGCTCCGACCCTCGTCCTGGCTCTAGGCTGCAGCTTCATCATGGCTGATGGTGCCGCCTCTGCTCTCGGATCGCCGACGAAGCCGTTCCCGTAGCGCCGTCAAGTCCCCTCCATTGGGTTCATAGTTTTGATCTCACTTTGTGAAGCACGGTGTCGTCTCATTGAGGGGACGACAGGAGATTTGGGGCCAATAGAGGGCCCTAAACCTTCCCGATGTGTCGGGTGTCGCCATCGGGTGCATATGGAGCCCAGTGGCGAGCTTCGGCGGTGGCGATGGTGGCCGGTGGATGGAAGCGAGTGGGATAGGTTCAGGCCCTCTCGGCTCGTCGGGCGGAGGCCCTCTTGAGGACATTGTCTGCAGGGTCTCGTTCGACGGCGGTTCGTGGAAGCTCTTCGTGGTGAAAACCAAATGTTGGCGCCGTCGCGCCTTTGCCTTCCTGAAGGCGTTGTTTGGAGTCTTCCTGTACCGTTGACGGTGGAGTCGTAGGCGCCGCGGAAGGTCGGGTTCAGTCGATTTGTAATGGTTTTATGGCCCTTTAGTTTGTTCGTCGCGAGTAGTGCCTTGCTATCTCTGGCGCGGCCTAGAGAGTCTCGTTACGGGTTTGTTGGACGCTGCTCTTCGAGCGGTATGTGCTATATTGTAAACTGGTAATCCCAGTATACTTTGGAGGATGCTTTATATATAAAGCTGTCTACGGACTTTTCTGGAAATCTCCATGGTTCCTAGTCAATAAGTGACTCTACCCACTATTTTCTCTTGAAAATATTTATAAAAGGCAAATAAATTTATAAGACTATGTGAGTGTGCATGTGTTGTGAGTGTCTGCGTTTGTATTTTCTCATAAAAAACGCCCCTAAAGAGTTTGAAGAATATGAATACAACTTATGTCTTTGCCCACTATTGTTATATCTGACTTAAACCTCGATTACCCGCAACACAAGTGATATTATAACAATATGCATGTGTACACTTTTGGATAGACAACCACCAATAAGATATTATTTGGCACCATTGGGCACTTAGGTAAGTATGACGAGTAACTCAATCCAAATGTAATGCCTACTGACACTTTGGAATGCTATCATCGTCACCAGACAGTGACGAAGCTAGGTTAGAAATAACCCTGGTGTACACTCTATAGTATAGAAAGAAAATAGCAAAAATTACATGACAAAATTAAGTCAACAAGTAGTAAATTTGTGTTTCACCATGGTGCATGTGCACCCTAAGCCAACGTGGCTTCGCCCCTGTCACCAGATGATGCGGGATCTGCTATTGACGTCGTAGAACGAACGTAATCCTTCTTTATCTTGTTCCACTATGTAAAAACTCGTTAAAGAAGACACACTAATAGGAGACACTTAATTAAAACGCGTCACCAATAAGATATTGGAGACGCGGATTTACCAGACGCGTCACCAATAAGTTTGGAGAGGCAATACGACGTCTCCTATGTACTTTAATAGGCGACACTTTTTAATAAACCGCGTCGCCTATGACTGCCTTACATATAGGAGACGTGTCCCAATAAACACGCGTCTCCTATAACCGAGTATATTGGCGACGCGGTTCATTTACCCACGTCACCTTTGTGGAATGAAAACTAGCATGCAAACATCATGTTTCAATGAGAAGCAAACTCGAGAGCAACCTGGGCTTGGGCCGCAGCGGCCTTTTAGCCGGCCCATGAAGTGGCACAGAGAATAAAACCGCGCCGCACACGTGTGCTAGGGTTAGCCCTCCTCCCATCGCCGCTCACTTCTCCCTCCGCCGGGCCACGCTCTCCCCCGCTCCCTTCTCCCTCCGCAGCCGCCTCCCCGTCCCCTCCCCCTCCACCCTTCTCCTCAGATCCACGTTGCTCCTCTCCTCCTCAGATCCACCCACGCCCAAGGGCAAGGTCGGGGCGTCGTGGCCACCCATCGGCGCCAGGCCAGGGCAGCGGCAACGGCGGGATCCTCCGCCCCAGATCTCCTCCTCCACCTGACGCGGCAGCCAGGACCCCGTCCTCCATGGTGGCCGGGCAGCGGTGGGGGAGCCTCATCTCGTCGTCCACGGCAGCGGGACAGAGGCGTCGAGATCCGCGGCGGCGTGGTAGCTGATTCCCATTGATCAGTAGTTCGGTACGCATGCCCTGAACCCCCCTCACTTGATTCGATTCATTTCATCTTTAGAGTCCTGCACTAGATTTCATTTGATCTGCAGATGTTGGGGACTTAGAATTTGATCCATCATACTTGCAGAAAGGGCCGACTACCACCTCCTGCAAGTGAGGTGCTATCTTCCAATCTACTCAAATTGCGACGTCGCCATTTCACCGAGGAACTACGAAATTTGTGATGCATGGTATGTTCTTCAATTAATTCATCTGACTAAGCATGTAATAGGCATGTTTTGTGATAGGTCGAAGTAGAATGATACTTAGGTGCTCCAGTTGTAATTTGTTATACTGAAGATGCTAATCTCTGAGCCTTCTGTTACTTCTAGATGGGAGGTACAGATGAAGCTGCATTTGATTGACTCTCACTGGTCACAGAAAAATTTACTCCGTTAGATACATGGGTCATAGAAAAATAAAGGAGAATGCATCCTCTAAAATTCGATCAGTGTTAGAATAGCCGCATTGTCACTTTGTAAAGAGAACAATGAGCACTAGTTCTGTTATCTTATTCTTCTTTAAGTATTTCTTTTTACCTTTGTACTAATCATCATAAGACATGAATTTGCTTCCTTTAGTTAACTGCCCATTTTGCATCATGATTAACCTTGTTTTGTGTTTACTTGGATACCAGGTTGCATCTGGCTTCTCTTTTCCATTTTGGGATTTCTAGTCTTTTGTCATTTTGGCATTTGGTGAGTTTTGAGTCTCGTTCTTTGTATCCATCATTGAATTCTCGTGCTTTGTACATGTATATGTTTCTATTTTTTGTTAATCTGCTTATATGTTGGTTATATGTGGGCTGTGTATTGCGGATTACCCATCGCAGCCACAACTACCAATCAACATCGAGACAACATGTATGTTTGACTTTAAAGTTTGATGTATATAAATATATAATGGGAAAAGCATGTTATTTGTGATGTATATAATGGATAAAAAATTGTATTTGTGATGTATATAGGCTTTAGCTGCCATGAGCCTGCGGCGTCGCAGGAGATCGCCGGAACCAC
>OAMR01000022.1:151180-173339 GCA_900205405.1 Echinochloa crus-galli | reverse complement strand
AATATTTGCTCCAGACTTACAAGTAAGAGCTATTCTGTTCTTACGGTTTTTATTTATGCACTGAAACTGGTGAGAACAAAAAAATTCAGTTCTTCTGTCAGTCCTGTGACATGCATGTGTTCGATTGTGCATTGGAGTTTCGTTCAGGTTGATTCTTTACCGGTTGGAGAGTGTTGATCTGAGGCGGATGACGAATGACAAGCTGGTTTTCTGGATCAACATCCACAATGCATTGCTGATGCATGTAATGTTCTGAATCCTCTGCTTTTCTGTAGTAATTTACTGTTCTTTCTGATGATGTTATCTCTGAATGCTAATGATCATCCTTGGCACTAACTCCCACAGGCATACCAAAGGTACCTGAAGTACGGCGTCCCGCAGAACCACCTGAAGAAGACATCACTGCTTGTCAAGGTAAAGCACAACCTCCTCACTCATCGATCACCGAAACCGTCTCAAAGAAGACGAACAACTCCTCAAGAACAGGGCAACTGGCAGGGACTGACAGAATGTTCCTCGATCTGCAGGCTGAGTGCAAGATCGCCGGGCAGGGATTTGTTGTAGAAATTTATATGTGGGCTTTGTACATGTATATGTTTCTATTTTTTGTTAATCTGCTTATATGTTGGTTATATGTGGGCTGTGTATTGCGGATTACCCATCGCAGCCACAACTACCAATCAACATCGAGACAACATGTATGTTTGACTTTAAAGTTTGATGTATATAAATATATAATGGGTAAAGCATGTTATTTGTGATATATATAATGGATAAAAAATTGTATTTGTGATGTATATAGGTTGTTTTATCTTTTTTTTTGTTTTTTTTAATTTGTATTGGAGACACTTGTTGGTAAACGCGTCTCCTATAACTAGTTATAGGAGACGCGGGTCTACAATCCGTGTCTCCAATGACCTTATTGGAGACGCGTTTTACCTTAGATAGTGTCTCCAATGATCATCTTAGGTGACGCGGGTCACTAAACACGCGTCTCCAATGTATCAGTCATTAGTGACGTGTAATATCCGCGTCTCCAATGACTTCACATTAGAGACGCATCTTTAGTGACGCGTAAAATACGCGTCTCCTTTGAGTGTGTAGAAGCGTCTCCAATAAGGATTTCTGACATAATGTTCAATGTCACAACAACATCACTCATCGTCATCCTTTGGTCAGGTAGGTCACTCGAGCATAGTAAACCCAACTCAAACATTGGCACAAGGAAGTTATCCATGCGGCTAGTAGGATCTTGCAGTAAACGTTCATCCACAATATCAATAAGCCTTCTTGGAAGCGCTTGATTGACCCACAACCTGAGGCTTAGGTGTCCGACAAATATTGAGAGGGTGTTTGGATCCATAGGTGACTAGAGACTAGAGACTAATTTTAGTCACAAAAGGAACTAAACCTCCAAACACCCTTAACTAAAAGGTGACTAAAACTAGTTTAGTCTATAGTCACCCCTCACCTAACTTTTACTGACTAAACTCCTCTTCTCTCTCCTCTAATTAATTGCCACCTTTACTCTTGTGTGAGAAAACGCTGCCCCTGCCCCATGCGTAGCCTCGGGCGGGCTGCCGCTGCATGTCTCGCGCAGTAGAGAGGAGAGAGAGAAATGGAGGGAGGGAGATAATTAATGCTAAAATAATTAATATTGACTAATTTTAGTCACCCTCCAAACAGAGACTGACTAAAAGATTTTAGTCTGACTAAAGTTTAGTCAGGTGACTAAAAGGATCCAAACACCCTCTGAATCTGTCGGCTTCTTTCCAGTGAGTATTTCAAGAAGCATGATCCCGAAGCTGAAGACATCACTCTTTCTTGATGCTTTCCCATTGGATCCGTACTCTGGCAAAAGATTTTTTTTAAAAGGGAGAATTAACTATAACAATAAATGTCTTAACAAGATGGAACAAAGAGCAGTGTTACTCTGCGTACCTGGTGCCATATATCCTATTGTTCCTGGCATGCTAGCAGAAATTACAGAGCTGTTATAACCAAATAATAGCTTCGCAATGCCAAAGTCTGCCACATGCGCGGTCATGTTGTCATCAAATAGAATGTTGCTTGGCTTTAAGTCACAGTGCAAGACTACCTCGCAATGTTGATAGTGCAGGTACTCCATTGCTACTGACACATCCAACAGAATGTCCAACCTCTTCAAGAATCCCAAACACTGCCTACTTTCAGTGTGTAAATGCGTATCTAAGCTACCATTAGGCATGTATTGGAGAATCAATGCTTTGGAGTCCATGTTTGAACAGGTGTTTAGTATCCTTATCAAATTGCGATGACGAGCCATGCACATCACACGGCACTCAGCTTCAAAGCTTCTAATAGCTTGCTCCAGCTGCATGTTTAAAACTTTTACTGCAACCACCAAGCCATCACTAGTTTTTTTTTGAAAGGAAAACTGTGGGGGAGTTCCCCACAGCACTTAATAAAATAAACCAAAAGGAAGAAGTACATACTTACAACATAATTACAGGAGGGAAAAAAAACGGGAAGAAAAGACTGAAAACTGAAACTGAGGGAAAACAAAAGGCTTGGCAGGAACAGAGATTAGAGAAAACTAGAAAATGGACTCAATCCAACTTGAGATTGCTGCTCTATGTTCTTCACGAAAGCCATCACTTAGTTGTCCCTTGTAAACCTTACCAAAGCTTCCAGCACCCAGCAGATTGATTTCACTGAAATTATCAGTGGCTCGAACAATCTCATGATATGAGACTAACCTATGGCTGTTCATGTCGACCATTCCAGTAGAAACATCCGTCTCTTGCTTTAATTTCTTCTTGATTATCATGTACATGCAGGTAACTACAGCTCCAACAAATATGATGCTAGCAATGATTGAGAATATTATGATGCGTCCAGTATTAGTTGAGTGATAATTGCTTGGGCATGGCAGGAATCCTAAACGGGGGACACCACACAGAGCTGAGTTCCCCGTCAAAGATTGAAGCGTGATGTTTGCGAAGACACCACCTTCTGGTATTTGTCCATGTAATTTGTTGAAGGACAGGTTCAAG
This sequence comes from Echinochloa crus-galli, assembly GCA_900205405.1. NCBI lineage: Eukaryota > Viridiplantae > Streptophyta > Magnoliopsida > Poales > Poaceae > Echinochloa > Echinochloa crus-galli. The sequence goes on along the minus strand of OAMR01000022.1, from coordinate 170,304 downwards.
CTGGCGAGGTCTTTAAATTTGGCCAAGTACCTTGGGATTATACCGGACAGATCGTTGTACGAAAGGTCCAATGATTTCAAGCTCGTGAGGTTACCAAAAGACTCTGGAACTGAACCGTTGAATGAGTTGTGTGATAGGTTTAGGTCTGTTAGTGTTTGCGGTTGTCCAAAACCTGGAAGGCTACCAACAAAGATGTTGCTAGAGAGATCTATGATGAGAATTTGGGCCAAGGAACCTATTTGATCTGGCAATGCACCAACCAGTGAATTTTGATACAGGTCAAGTTGCGTGAGACTATTAAGGTGGAATATGGTTTCTGGTACAGTTGATGATAACCTGTTCTGAGATAGATCAAGGTATAACAACCTAGAGAGGTTGCCGAGTTCATCTGGTATAGATCCTGTAAGTTGATTGTCATGGAATACTAATTGTTCCAGCTTCCCTAGCATACCAAGCTGTGGAGGGATGGTGCCAAACAAGTGGTTGCCGTAGAGGTACATCACAATGAGCTTGTCCATCATCATGATCGATTTTGGAATTGTGCTGCTTAGCTGGTTTTCTGAAAAGTCTGTCATATTGAGAGTGCTTAAATTTGTCATGGTAGGAGGAAGTTCGCCGGTTAAATGATTTCTATCGGCGAAGAAAATATTCAGTTGACTAGAGAGGTTTCCAATGCTGTTAGGGATTCTCCCAGTGAAATGATTCAACCCAACATCAAGTTGGTAGAGTTGCCTACAATTCGAAAGACTGGCCAGGAAGTTAAGACTCCCATCAAGATAGTTCCCATAAAGAATAAGAGTTACAAGAGAAATCCAGCCCGTGGGTAAACTGATGGATGAGAACCATCCAGCGCTTTACAAGAAGGTGAAAATCAAAGAATATGTCGCTGGGCTATTTGAACACTTCGCTCAGGGAAAATTGGTTATCGAGACCGCAAAGATATGATATTATGTAGTAGTAAGGAGCTGATTTACAATACGGCAAGTGTTAAATAAACTGTTTTTTCTTAGAATAAAGTGTATTTAAGTCGTTGTGGCTTTGCCTCATCATTAAGTGTTCTTTTTAAAATTCCTTTAAGTTCATGAGAATTAGACAGAGCATGATAGTAATACTGTTATAGTGCGACATATTAGTCATCACTTCTCACTCTTTGGTCTTTGCCTTTGACACATGAATAATCCTTAGTGGAGAGAAAAGATTGAATGTCATTTGGGAGCACAAGAAATGGGTTAGAAGATAACTCAAAGATGCCATGATCAAGTACAGAAGTACTATTCGAATTATTATTGTAATATCTATTACTTCTCTGGCTTAAAAAAAATACTTGGCACTGTGAGTCTCCATGGTTTCCTGATCGAGAAGTGACTTTAACCACTACTTTCTCTTGAAAATATTTATAAAAGTGAAATGCACCAGTGGTCCTCAAACTTGTCCCAGTGTGTCATCTAGGTTCGTAAACTCTCAAAATGCACATTAGCATCCCTAAACTTGCTAAAGTGTGATATTTAGGTCCAAAATTTCAAAAATACCCCTATTTTGCTGATGTTTGTCCACCTCTTGATCTATATTTATCGCTATGGTACAAACAAATAAAGTTCTCTAATTATTATGATGGAAACAACCGATTTGATTAGAGAAATAGTATAAAATTTCATGCTCTATTTGCAGCCATTTCATCATATGTAGGGGTATTTTAAAACTTTGGACCTAGATGACACAATTTAGTAAATTCTGGGACTCAAATATCCATTTTAAGAGTTCGGGGACCTAGATGACACTATAAGACAAGTTTAGAGGCCGCTCGTGTATTTTACTCCTTACAAATTCATAAGATTTTGCCATTCTTGTTCAGATAAATCTACACATATTATAATTAACTCTTCTAGACTAATTTATTGATTGTCAAAGTTCCTAAACGCTGATTTAGATAAGAGGCAGTTTTTCTTTTGCCGAGAATAAGAGTTTTATAAGTACGCTTTCAGAGAGCTAATACGTATGCATCAGATTACGCTTCCCTGCCATCTCCGTCTCCCCGTTCGGGCTCCGTTCCGTTCCAATATCCGCGCGCAGTGTGATGCGAGGCCGCTGCGATGACTGGCGCTCGCCGCCGTGGCGATTGTGGCAGCGGTGGCCCACTTCCGATGACTGCCCTTGGCGGCGGGTTGCGCCGGCCTCGTGGCGACCAATTAGAGCGGCGGTGCGCGGCGGAGGAATTCGGCGATAGATCGGTTGACGGCGGCGGTAACCTCGACATGTGTGCAAAGGTAAGATTTACTAGCTAGTTACCGCTGCATCTTGATTATTTTCCCCTACACCAACGTTGCCGAATGATGTGTTTTTTTTTCTTTTGAAATCTAAATGCACAATCAGTAACCGTATATGAGCCAGAGTACCCCCCAACTTTCCTGCGGAACACTATAGTCTCAAACATGTTGCATTTGGAGTAGCAAATTAAGTTTTATTGGCACGATAGATTCTCGAGTCATGTCTTAATATAAAATTGGCACTTCATAAGACAGGCACAAATGGTTAATGAACTAGGTGATCAAGAAGACTAAATCTGGAGTATCTAAAGAAACGGATGATGTTACAAGAAAGTTCTAAAACTGTTACATGCATTCCTTCAGCCAAACATATTGCTCTGTTTTTTTGTAGCCACATCAAAGGTGCAGAATTTCACAGTTACAGGCATTCCTCCAAAGACAGATCAACGTCATAAGCAATCCCTCAAACAGCATATCTCCCTGTGTAACCAAACAATTAATTTGAAAGATCAATTAAAGACAGAATATGAAATCCCACTAAGATCTATGAGGCTAACATAAAGTGAGAAGTTATGATAGCTAGAAATAACATATAACAACATTCTTATTCCTCCTGAGGTTTGGGTTCTGGATAATATACACCATAGTCCATATTGTTAAGCTACTCCTAAAGAACTAGGCAGACTAAGCTACTCCTACAGAATAATTATAATGAGCAGAATATTATAGAACCAAATACAAAACCATATAACACAATAATTTGCAGGCAGACTAAGCTACTCCTACAGAACAGTATAATGAGCAGAATATTATAGAACCAAATACAAAAATACTACATCTGGTATCCATACTTAAGCTAAGTGTTACATAGTATACGATTCATACTAAATCTGTACCTGATGGCTGATGGATTAAGCAGGGTGAAGTGTTGCAGTCTGGAAAACAAGACAAGTATGCACAAGCACACTGTCGAGCGGATAAAATGAGGACCAAAGGTAGTACAACCAATAGAAGCACTAGCAATAGTTTAGAGAAGACACCCACGCACCAATCAATTTGTATTTATAGACACAATGTAAAAAAAAAGTCATCTTTTGGATCATAAGTTTTGAGACAGGTGCAACACTAAGAGATGCGTAGAATATTATCGATTTCTTGCTGCTCCTTTTTTAAAAAAAAAGAATCGTTAGGTATGTCGCTGCTGACTATCATTCCGTAAAAAACTGAGGTATTATCATTTCATCATGTGGCATTTTCAGAATTCGTCATCTCACTCTCCCACTGACATGTGGCTGAGGGCCAATGGATGGCAAAACCTCAACATTCTCGTATATCATTGGCCTGAAAATGGTGCCTACATATTCACATAATATGAACATTGGATATAAACAGTATTCATCTAATCCCTTAGTTGAACTGTCACTATATTTTAAGTTTTTCAAGACCACTTCAAAAGCATCATTTGTGGTGCTATCCTGCAGAGAAAAAAATGTGCCTTGGCATTCCATCAGGTGTCATTTTAAAAATCTTCATCTCATTCTCCCACTGACATGTGGCTCAGGGCCAATGGTGCTTTTCTGAATTCAAATAATAATAGGAACATTAGATATAGGCAGTAGTAGTTTAAAACTGAGTTAAACAGTTACTGTATTTTAAGTTTTTCCATACCTTTTCTAGAGCTTTATTTGTGGTGCTACATGTTGCGCCTCTTAGACGATTGCTTGTTACTCCTTTTCCACCCATTTGGCTGGTGACTATTCTAATATTCCTTGATGATTTTTCTTGTCCGGAAAAAAGAATTATTCAGTGATGGTGACTGTGCTTGACCATGAGCAAGGAAAATAATTAGTAGGCCTTGTTTAGATCCCAAATTCCACTCCCAAATTTACTATGCAAAAAGAAGATTCCCCGTCACATCAAAATGTGAAGATTCTCATCACATCAAAATGTCGGCACATGCATGGAATACTAAATGTAGATGAAATCAAAAACTAATTACACACTGTTGTTGTGCTCTGCGAGACGAACATTTTGAGCCTAATTAATCAATTTTAGAATAATTTTTCACAAATACAAACGAAATGCTACAGTGGCGCAATGATTATGAAGTGACATCATACTCCCAAATTTACCCTCCCAATTCTAACATCTAAACAAGGCCGTAGTGACTTCAACTGCAAGTTTCAGGGCCCTGACAAACTATAAGTATATTGATCTAAGATTATTTTCAGGGAGCAAAAGGCAACAGGCAGGAAAGTATCCCAGAACAATGGCTGATGAGTCATGGAGGGTGCCAACGCCAGTACAAGAGCTAGCCGCAGGCGTGGTGGAACCACCGAGACAGTTTGTGCGTCGGGAACAGGATCATCCTGGAAGCCTGCTGCTCGCCACTGACATGCCGGAGCCCGTCCCAATCGTAGACCTCGGCAGGCTGCCGGCCGCTGACGAGGCTGCCAAGCTCCACTCAGCACTGCAGACATGGGGACTATTCCTGGTGAGCTGTTTAGTTCTTTCGAGCTGTTTAGTTCTATTATCTTTCCCTTTGAGTCATGCGTGTAACTGACAGCTATCTTATCTACGCTGTGCAGGTTACTAACCATGGGATAGAAGCATCTCTGATGGACTCTGTGATGGGCGCATCACGAGATTTTTTCCACCAGCCGCTAGAAGAGAAGCGCAAATACAGTAACCTGATAGGTGGCAAAAGCTTCCAGGTGGAAGGATATGGTAATGACTCAGTGTTATCCCAAGATCGGATACGAGACTGGAGTGATCGATTGTCCCTCAAGGTGGAGCCAGAAGATGAGAGGAACCTTGCTTATTGGCCCAAACACCCTGAATCTTTCAGGTGATCCTTTCACTTTTCCGAACAATGGTTGAAGGAAAAATGGATGACTCACGTCGCTCGATCCGACGGCTGATAAGTAGGGGAGGTACCAATTGGTACCCAAAAGAGAGGTACCTCGAGATAATTGCCATTTCAGGATTAATTTTGTTACTGTCTGGTATATTCTGCAGAGAATAAAAAAGATCCCATTTGTGTCCATCTGATGAGTTTGAGGCAGTAGTGTTTCAAGAAGAAATTGTAGCAACTGATAAAGGCATAGCAAGCGGAAAATATGTTTTTTTTACTGAACTGTTCTAGAGCTTTTTTTGCAGGGATATTCTGCTCGAGTACACATCAAAAACCAGAACAATTAAGGATAAAATCTTGCGAACGATGGCCATGATTTTGGAGCTTAGTGAAGATTATTTCGTCAACCAGATCGGTGATAAGGCCCCAGTTCTTGCCAGATTCAACTACTACCCTCCCTGTTCAAGGCCTGAGCTCGTCTTTGGCCTGAAGCCTCATTCAGACGGTGATGTTCTCACGATACTTCTGGTTGCAAATGATGTTGGTGGTCTGCAAGTTCAGCGAGATGGCATTTGGTACACTGTTCCATCCAAACCTCACACGTTGCTCATCAACTTGGGAGACTACATGGAGGTAGGAAGCTTAAAATTCAATCTACTTCCTATCTTGGATCCAACATGATCAATCAATAAAAGTGAAACTTCAATTATGTATATCCAAGTTCCTGAATCCAGTGTTGAATTTGATTGTGAAATTCTGATGCAGATAATGAATAACGGGATCTTCAAGGGTCCGGTGCACAGGGTCGTGACGAATGCAGAGCAGGAGAGGATTTCACTGGCCATGTTCTACAGTGCGGAAGGTCAGAGAATGCTTGAGCCAGCGGCTGGTTTGCTGGACGAGAAGCGACCTGCACGATACAGGAAAATCAAGGCCGTTGACTATGTTGTTGGACTCCGTGAACATTTTTCGAAAGGAAAAAGATTTATCGAGGCTTTAAAAATCTAAGTTATTTGTAACGCTGGGAGTGTAAATGAAGTACTATAACACTTGCTTTGTTTGGTTCTGGTATGGAATGAAATCAGGAGTGTTTTATCAACGGAGGGTCCTCTTGCTCCACGAAGTCATCCAAACAGCACCTGTTGGGTAGGCGAGCCAGTTATGGTCTGTTCCCCGTTCCCCTTGCTCTGGCTTCGTTCGCTAGCCTCAGTTCTCTCGTTATCTTGTAATTTTCCAGTTGCGCTGGCTTCTTCAACACGTACGTATATATTTGGTCTCATCCTCGCCTTCTCTAGCATCATTTTATCTTGTTTTCTCTTTCGGGACAGCGGTATGTGAGGGAAGTAGGAATTGCTTTCACATACATATGGAAGCAGAAGCAAATTAAAAAAATGCCGAATGCTTCTTCATCCAACCAAAAGCTTATGCGTTGAACGAAAGTTGAAATGAAGCAAAAAAAACAGAGAGCAAAAATCGTGTTATGAAGTTTATGACTTCAACAAATGAAAAAAATCACAGCAGGCTGTCAGAGGAGTGTGTAACTCTTTAACAGCATCATATGAAATACTTTATAAAATGGTATACATGTTACAATGAGTATGAAAAAGAAGAAAAGGAAGGTTTGATACAAGCACGAGACACTAGATGTGAGGAAGCTGCTTCTTGTTTTTCAAAGCATGCTTTGCGAAAAATTTATCGTCAGTTATTGTGCCATCCTGCAAAAAAATACAGTGAGGGAACAATTTCACACAAAAAAGAAACATAGAAAGAAAACATTCTAATTGCAAATAGATTCAAGACTTTATATAAAAATTCATATCATATTTCTAATTATTTTAGTCAACTAAAGTCAACAGGCACATTTTGCTAATCTAATAGGAAATAGTCCAGGAGCTCCCCATGACTGCATCCTTTGGTCAAACACAAGTAAGAAAACTATGTACCTAGATTTTGAGGCTTATATGTACATATTCTACTAATCTAATTATAAATAATTCAACCTTTCATCACCCCAACTTATAGATCACATGTCCCCTCCCCTTTCCTTTTTGAATATGTATCATCAATACCTCGTAGTTTTTTCATGTTGCCCGGATATCTGCAAATTTTATAATTAAATGTTAGAAACTTAAGAATCACATGTAGGAAACTTTTTTTCTCTATACATCGTAACTTTTAAATAACAGATCATAACTTTGGACCTCAAATTTTAAAACTTTATACACCCTACTTTTAATTTATAGATAAAAAACTTTCCACAACCCTACTTTTCAATCACAAATCATGAACTATGTAAACCATAGCCTAAATAAATACACTTTCACTATATGTACGTGGTGTTGTGAAATATAAAGACAATGAAAGTGTGGCATCAAATGAAATAAAGGAAAATAGAGAAAATCCCATAGGTAAATACTCTCTCCATGCTGAAATATTTGTCATTGTTAAATTTTCCTCGCAACGTTTGACCACTCGTATTATTGAAACATTTATTGCAAAATTATAAAAAAGATAGGATATATTTAAAGTATCTTTAATGAAAAAGTAAGTGGAAAATAAAATAAATAATAATTACATAATTTTTTAATAATACGAATGGTCAAATGTCATGGTGCACCGCAAAATAGCTCCTATAAAAACTATACACAACCCTAAAAATACAAAAAAAATATTTATGTAAAAAACAAAATGAATTGTAATTTAGAACAGAGGGAATACTAACTACTTTAGTAGGATCCTAAATATTATCTTTTTTTGACCAAAGACAGCAGGGAAAGCCCTAGCTATTTTTGTTATTGTTAATCTTTATTCTAAACCCAGTTAATTCGCTCCCACATGGAGTTGAACTTGGGTTAGCAGGGTGCTACTCTGGTGCTCTAACCACTAGGCTAGAGGCCCTTTTACATCCTAAATATTTTTCTTGAGTAACAATAATCATTGACAAGGTGAATATAAACCATGCATGCCATCATGGGATTAACTTAGTGAAACACAAAAAAGCGCCGAATTTCAATTTTCGTCAGCATGTCCTCACTCCTGAGGATTAGGTCTATATCTGTAAGTTTGGCAAGAACGGATCCATCAATTCGTGGAACCAGTTCCTCTGCAGTTAAGTCACCTGCAGTTGAGTCACTAACAGGCAATCAGGCCCACCTATCAGTGACTCAGCTGCAGAGAAGACCCATCCTCAATTCGTGCATGCTCATGTTCAACACTGTTACCCGTGCTGTCCATGATCTGAGCCTCTCACTCTGATACAAATAGAAGACAGAACTGAATGATGTCACACTACATCAGTGCTTCTTATGTACATCTTGGAACATCTAGAAGAAGTGGAAGAATATTGGCGATAAAATGACAGCAGGAAGAAGGAACGGAGTAGTATCATCGTATACTTGATGGCTTGATGCAACATGTAAAGGGACGGGAAATTATGTGCAGATATGTTGAAGAGAGAAAAAGAAAGCTGAATGGATCATCTGAATCACTGATAATGAAGTCTTTGTCCTGACATAGCTTGGCAAACATCTCATCACGATGACAACTCTCAGATTCCATCTCTGAAGTTGCTTCAGCTGTTTCCTTGCTGCTTCGTTTTTTTAATAAAAATGGATTGTTTTGTTTGTCGTCGCTACTTGCCAGACTATCATGCAGAGAAGAAATTGAGCCTTGGCATTCCATCAGGTGCCATTTTATAATTCTTCATCTCACTCTCCACGTACTGGTATGTGCGCTGTGGCTCAGGGACAATGAATAGGATGGAAAATCCTCAATATTCTCGTCTATCAGTGGCCTGAAAATGGTGCTTCTGAATTCAAATAATACAAAACATTAGATATAAGTAGTAGTAGTTTAAACCCTGAGTTAAACTGTTACTATATTTTATGTTTTTCCAGAGCTTCATTTGTGGTGCTACAAGTTGCACCTCTTAGACGATTATTGCTTGTTACTCCTTGTCCACCCATTTTGTTGCTGATATTCTAATATTCCTTGATGATTTTTCTTCTTTTGAAACAAGAACTTTTCTGTGATTGTGACTATTCTTGACCATGAGCAAGGAAAATAATTAGCGATGACTTCAAGTGCAAGTTTCAGGGCCCTGGCAGACTATAAGTATATGATCCAAGAGCTCTCTAGTTTCAGGAAGCAAAAGGTAACAAGTAGGGAAGTATTCCAGGAACACGTACTAATGGCTGACGAGTCATGGAGGGTGCCAACGCCAGTACAAGAGCTAGCCGCAGGCGTGGTGGAACCACCGAGACAGTTTGTGCTTGGGGAACAGGATCGTCCTGGAAGCCTGCTGCTCGCCACTGACATGCCTGAGCCCATCCCAATCATAGACCTCAGCAGGTTGCCGGCAGCTGACGAGGCTGCCAAGCTCCACTCAGCACTGCAGACCTGGGGACTCTTCCTGGTGAGTTGTTCGGTCCTACTATTATCTTTCCCTTTGGCCTCGTTTAGTTCTCAAATTTGAGAATTTGGGACTTTGATGTCTCTTCGTTATCATCACGTCACTGTAGCATTTCGTTTGTATGTGCGAAAAATTATCCAAAAATTGGATAACTAGGCTCAAAATGTTCGTCTCGCAGAGTACAACAAAACTGTGCAATTAGTTTTTGATTTCATCTACATTTAGTACTCCATGCATGTTATGGCATTTTGATGTGATAGAGAACTTTCTTTTTAAATAGTAAATTTGAGAGTTGCTTTTTAGAACTAAACAACCAATTTGAGTCATGCGTGTAACCGACAGCTATCTTATCTACGCTGTGCAGGTTACCAACCATGGGATAGAAGCATCTCTGATGGACTCTGATGGGCGCATCACGAGATTTTTTCCACCAGCCTCTAGAAGAGAAGCTGAAATGCAGTAACTTGATAGGTGGAAAGCGCTTCCAGGTGGAAGGATATGGTAATGACTCAGTGTTATCCCAAGATCAGATACTGGACTGGAGTGATCGGTTGTTCCTAAGGGTGGAGCCGGAAGATGAGAGGAAGCTTGCTTATTGGCCTAAACACCCTGAATCTTTCAGGTGATCATTTAACGTTTCCGGACAGTTCTTTAAATGTTATGGTCTGGTATATTCTTCAGAGAAGAAAAAAGATCATATTCTTAATGAAATACGTGCTAAGACAAGTTCGCGAAAAAAAAAACATTTGAGTGTCCATCTAATGAGTTTGAGGCGTATTGTGCAATAGTGTTTCAAAAAGAAATTGTAGCAGCTGATAAAAGCATAGCAAGCAAAAAATATGTTTATTTTTTACTGAACTGTTCTAGAGCCTTTTTTGCAGGGATATTCTGCTCGAGTATGCATCAAAAACCAGCACAATTAAGGACAAAGTCTTGCGAGCGATGGCCATGATTTTGGAGCTTGGCGAAGATTATTTTGTCAGCCAGATCGGTGATAAGGCCCCGGTACTTGCCAGATTCAACTACTACCCTCCATGTCCAAGGCCTGAGCTCGTCTTTGGCGTGAAGCCTCATTCAGACGGTAGTGTTCTCACGATACTTCTGATTGCAAATGATATTGGTGGTCTGCAAGTTCAGCGAGATGGCATTTGGTACACTGTTCCAACCAAACCCCACACGTTGCTTGTCAACTTGGGAGACTCCATGGAGGTAGGGATCTTAAAATTCAATCTACTTCCTCTCTTGGATCCAACATGATCAATCAATAAAAGTGAAACTTCAATTATGTATATCCAAGTTCCTGAATCCAGTGTTGAATTTGATTGTGAAATTCTGATGCAGATAATGAATAACGGGATCTTCAAGGGTCCGGTGCACAGGGTCGTGACGAATGCAGAGCAGGAGAGGATTTCACTGGCCATGTTCTACAGTGCGGAAGGTCAGAGAATGCTTGAGCCAGCGGCTGGTTTGCTGGACGAGAAGCGACCTGCACGATACAGGAAAATCAAGGCCGTTGACTATGTTGTTGGACTTCGTGAACATTTTTCGAAAGGAAAAAGATTTATCGACACTTTAAAGATCTAAATAAGTTACTATTAAAGTGTTTTCTTTATAATTGAGTCCATGAATAGTGAATGCCCATGTATAATACAGAGCCACTTTGCGATTGTGATTGCAGAGTTAGGTGGCAGCTCAGTTTAGTGTCCAGTGTTGGTGCTCTATATCTTGGCCACATTGTTGTGCATGCCCACATGATGGAGGAAAGATGTGATCTCGTGTTATTAGACTTGGGGCATTAATAAACGTACAGTCATGCTGTCACGCATGGTATATAGATGGACTCCTAGCATTTTCATTACATTTCGTTTCTCGGAGGGAACATATCAGGATACAACAAATGGTCAGTAACGTTAAAACGGGAAAAGCTAGAAGAAAAACATCTTTTTTTTGCCAAAGGCATTTTGATTCCATTTTGTTTCACCGTGACAGGCACGCAAGAAAACGTCAGTTAAATTTAGGTCCCGGAAACCAAACGCTGCCTAAAGTTCAAAGAGTTTTTTATCTCTATGCCATTAAAAAAGTTTATGGTTACCTGTGTACCCCTAAAAGTTCGTAGACACCTCTTTACCATCCACCAAACTTTCTTTTACCTACAAGCTATTCCGTCCATGTTCTGTTAGTTTGGAGGCTCTTACATGTAGGGTCCCACCTAGTGAAATGACCATATTACCCCTGACTCTGAACTGGCATCTGCTTCTTTCCGTCGCGAACTGCTTCGCTCGCCGCCTCCTCGTCGCCGATCCGCCACCTCCCGGTCGGTCCGCCGCCGCCCACCGGTCTGCCGCCTCCCTGCCGGTCTGTCGCCTCCCCGTCGGTCCACCGCCACCCGCCGGTCTCTCCCTCCCCGCCGGTCCGCCGCCGCCCGTCCGTACGTCGCTCGCCGCCCCGCCCCGACCCCCTTCCTTGGGCGAGCCGCGAGGCCGTTCTTCCCGGCGTCGAAGGAGGGGGTTGTCGTCCAGGACCTGGCAGTCGGGGTCGGGCTGAGCGGTGGCGGCTAGTGGTGGGCTGCGGAAGAGAGAGGGTGCGGGGTGCTCCGCCTGGACGCCGGCGAAGTGCAGCAGGGAGGGAGGAGAGTGATGGAGGTTAGGGATGACAAGTGGGCCCCGCATAAGGGCAAAACAGTCTATTTTTAACTTTGTTAGTCTCCATCCATCCAAAATGGTACACAGTTAAAAGAAAGTTTGGTGGGGTACACACGTAACCACGATCTTTCTTAATGGCGTAGAGGTAAAAGACTAAGTTCAAACCACACATATGGGCCTCACTGTGGACCCCAATGATGTGTGCACATCTCCATCGCAGCCCAATAGCTAATCCATCTTGGGCCAATTATGCGCCTTGCTAGCCCAACCTCGGCGAATCCTGTCCCCTTCTCCTCCGGTCCGCCGCCGCCTCCGGTCTCCCGAGTCCCGACTCCTCGCCGACGGCGCTGGGATCCGTGCGCGTCGGCTTCGTCGGCGGCTTCGGGCCCGAAATTCCGGCGATTGAACCGAGTAATCACCGTGACAAGTGGCGCACCGGTCGTTGATCCGGAAAAGTGGAAGCCTGACAAGCTCGTCGCGCGCTCGTAGTTCTCTTCGGGGGCATCCGCCCAGATCGCCTCCGCTCGTGTCTGATTTCGGTCAACCCTACTCCTCTTGTTGTGACTTATGAGCATCGGTGATGCAGATAAGGAGCTCGCACAAAAGCAGTTGCATGTCATTTGTGGGGAGCACAATTGCAGCAACAAATCAACCACTGGCCGATAGGTTAGCTCTCGTTTCTTTGTTTCCTTCCATTGAGTCAACCGGTATGTTAACCATATATAATTTGGGTGTATTTTGCCATTGGTTCTGGACAAATTGCTCCAAAATTATGGGTTCCTGAAATTTGGAGATTATATGGTCGGATAATGATGTTTTTGTCGTTGTTAAGGATATCGCTATTGTCTTTGAAGTTTTGAACAAATGGCTCCAAGTTAGCATCATGCTTTTATGGAAATAGCTTTCTTCAAAGAGAAAAATTGAAGCATCTCTCTATCATTTTGCTGCATCATGCGCATTTGCAGCGGACCAAAAACGAGAAAATAAAAAACTGTAGTAGTGTTTTCACCATTTAATGACCATTGGGATGAAAACTTTTTATCAAAGTAAAACAAAAGTGAAGTACAGTACCTCACAGTCATACTGACAGCTTAATTCTCAGGATACTATTCCTCAGACAAAATTCCCTATGGGCTTTGCTCAACAGACTTATTTCAGTTGAATATCAAATATACCGACCAACTAGTACTCATGTATTGTTATCATCTCTCTGTTTCTGATGGAACTAATTGGTTTAGTGCACAATTGTTTAAAGCGGGAACTTCCTGTTGATTAGAGATATTTCTCGAGTTGCGAGCCTGATGAATTATTAGCCAGATAGTGACAGCAATGCTGGTGGCTGGTCTATTCTTGACTATACGACGCTAATTGTATTTTGTGAACAAACAACTCTTAAACTAGAACTCTGCTTTACCAGAAGTCCAATTTGCCAAGTGAAGGTGTACCTTAAGCCCCTTGTGAACCAGTGAAGTCTAGCAACTCAAGGGCACTAATGGCGGATGAATCATGGAGGATTCCTATGTTAGTGCAAGAAGTGGCGGGCAAGGTGCAGCAGCCACCAAGCAGGTACGTTCAGCCGGAGGAGTATCATCCCGTTAGCCTAGTGGTTGGTGCTGAGAAGCTGGAGCCTATTCCTGTTATCGATCTCAGCCGGCTGTTGGCTGCTGATGGTGCTGATGATGAGGGAAGCAAGCTCCGGTTGGCCTTGCAGAGCTGGGGGCTCGTCCTGGTGATGCTCTCAGCTCTTGTTCTTATTCTTCTTGCATGCTGCTAGTTTATACTTTTATTGCGCCTCTTGACATGCTGATCATGTGTATGTTGGTTTGTATATGCAGGTTGATAACCATGGAATAAAAACTTCTTTGATGGATGATTTGATCAACGCATCAAGAGAGTTTTTCCATCTGCCACTCGAAGAGAAACAGAAGTGCAGTAACTTGATAGACGGCAAGCATTTCCAAGTAGAAGGATATGGAAATGACCCGGTGGCATCCAAGGATCAAACCCTGGATTGGTTGGACCGACTTCATCTCAGGGTAGAGAGGAATCTTGTCCATTGGCCCGAACATCCCGATTCTTTCAGGTAATGTTGTCTATTTTGTAAGAATAAATTCCATGTACTTGTTTATATCATGAATGACAGTTATTACCTATAGTTGGAAACGATAGTATAAGTAATCCAAAATAGTTTGACTGAACTAACTTGAAGCTATTTGCAGGGCTCTTTTACATGAATACACGTTGAACTGCAAGAGAATCAAAGACCGCATCCTTCGGGCAATGGCCAAGACTCTAGGACTCAGTGAAGATTACATTGTTTCTCAATTTAGCAACAAGGCTCCCATTTTTGCCAGATTCAATTACTACCCACCATGTCCAAGACCAGACCTTGTCTTTGGTGTCAAGCCTCACTCTGACAGCGGTGTTCTTACCATTCTTCTCATGGACAAAGATGTTGGTGGGCTGCAAGTTCTTAGAGATGGCGTGTGGCACAATGTTCCAACTAGTCCTCACAGGTTGTTGATTAACATAGGAGACTTTTTAGAGGTACCTAAAATTCCAGTTATTTGCATTGTTATATCTGTTATGATGCATATTCTGGTTCTTGATTCTCTGATGTGACCTTTACCGACCCAGATAATGAGCAATGGTATCTTCAAGAGCCCAGTGCACAGGGCTGTCACAAATGCGGAGAAAGAAAGGATCTCATTGGCCATGTTCCATGGCCTGGATCCTGAGCAAGAGATTGAACCGGCAGCTGATCTGTTACATGAGAAGCAACCGGCACGGTACAAGAAAGTGAAAGCCAAGGAGTACCTGGCTGGGTTCTATGAGCATTTTTGTAGAGGAACAAGATTCATCGACTCTGTAAAGGTCTAAGGGAGTTAGCTTATTTTCGAACAGAGTAGCAGTGGTGAATGAAGAATGTTTTCTTTGCCATGTGATGTACATGATATGGATAATCGGATGAATGTGCTCATCGCAATTTAAAGAACATGATTTTTTTATGTAAAGATGATTCTTATGCTTTACCGTTGGTTCACTTTGATAAAGGATCACGTGTGATAATTGAATTTTTTGGGTACTTGGTTACTGGATTATTAAATTTCTACTTGGATGATTTAAGCCATTCGAAAAGACTGCACTGTTGAATATGTGGGATACTTCACTGAAGACACTTTCCTTAATCCAGGTCAACTCGCATTCAGTCATATCTTCACCGTGTGTATGGCTCAATCAAACAAAGGCGTACGAGGTACAATCAAAGCTTGGAGATGCTTGTTGACATGTTAAGATTATTGCACCTCTCACTTCTATATCATTTACGTTTATTTGCAAAGGGTGCTGAAACAAAGATATTTAAGCACACAGTATAAAACAAGTAATAATTCTTCATATTTTGCACGGATAGTGTACTAGGGTATATATGAAACCTAGATCTTTAGTGACTCGATAACTCTTTCCCTTTTGGAGAAGTACTCATAGTGAGCCGCCACAAAATCCCTGCACTTGATCTTCTTGTACCTTGCCGGCCGCTTCTCATCCACCAGCTCAGCTATCGGCTCGATCTCCTTGTCGAGGTCCGTAGCGTAGAACATGGCCAGCGACATCCTCTCCTTCTCCGAGTTCGTCACGGCCCTGTGCACGGGCCCCCTGAATATCCCATTCGACATTATCTGCATCGATCACAAGTGAATAAAATATGATATTATCATCATCAAAGACATGGAATTCCTTTCTATCAGTGCAAATTAAATCTGCAGAGTCTACCGTACCTCCAATGAGATGCCGACGTTGACCAGCAAGGTGCAGTCACTGGCAGGTGGGACCCCGTACCAGGTCCCGTCCCGGAGGACCTGCAGCCCGGCGACGTGCTCGTCCATGAGCAGCAGCGTCAGGACGCAGACATCGGAGTGCGGCCGGATGCCGAGCACGCGGTCTGGCCGGGGGCAGGCCGGGTAGTAGTTGAACCTGGCGTACGTGGAGCCCTTGTCACCGAACTGGCTCAGGATGCCGTCGTCGTCGTTGAGCTCCAGGAGCCTGGCCATGGCCCGGAGGATCCCGTCCTTCACTCGCTTGCAGCTCACCGTGTACTCGTGCAGAAGAGCCCTGCAAACCAATTAAAGTTTGGCTTCAGGAAATCCATTGTTTCTGAATTTCAGACACAATATGGATGTTTGGTAGCTATAGGCCGGTTACCTGAAAGATTCAGGGTGGCCGGGCCAGCGGTCGAGGTTTCTGTCGTCTTCAGGCTCGACCCTGAGATGCAGCCGGTCGCACCAGTCCAGGATCTGATCCTGCGTTTTTACTGGGTCGTTTCCGTACCCTTCCAGCTGCCACTGCTTCCCTTCGATCAGGTTGCTGTAGGCTTGCTTCTCCTCGAGCGGCTTGCGGAAGAACTACCGTGCTGCAGCGATCAGGGCGCCCATCAGAGAAGCCTCGATCCCATGGCCAGTAACCTGGACAAAAGAGAGCAACAACACCATGAATCAAAACTTCAGAAAATGCTAAACTTAATTAGTTGTGAATTGTGATAAGCAACTCAAGAACGAAGCCGAAAGGCTCACCAGGAAGAAGCCCCAGCTCTGCAGCGCCGAGTGCAGCTTGGCGGCTTCCTCGTCGGCGCCGTCGTCGGACGCTGTCAGCCGGCGGAGATCGATGGTCGGGATGGGCTCCGGCATCTCTGAACCGGCTAGTTGGTCACTGAGACGGTCCTGCTCCGGGACCAGGTACCGGTTCGGAGGCTCCTGCACGGTGGCCGCTAGCTCCTGCACTGTGCTGGGCACCCTCCATGATTCATCAGCCATTTGTGTTCTTGGGTGATTCTTGGCTTGGTCCTATTGCACTGTTCTGTGTCTCCGATCCTTTGGTTCATTTGCTGACTTATAGGATGTCTGCTGCCCGTCTTGGTGAGCCTCGTCATATTGTAGTCTTGATTCTTGACTCCACACTTCTTGTTGAGTCAATTCGCCTGCATATCTCTGACAGTGTTAGTGCTAATAGCAAGTTGCCGTCGTCCTTGTCAGCATAGCCAGCATCAGCAAACAGACCAGACATTGAGCACTAGCACTGATATAATAGAAAGACAAAAGGAGAGCCAATATACAGTATATGATTGGGAAATAAAGAGACTACAGTATGGTGATATGCCTACAATATTGGCCCTGTTTAGTTCCCGGTCACATCATCAAACTTCTAAAAATTCTCTCTCCAAACTTCACTATTCACCTATCACATCAAATCTCTCTCGAGTACTAAACGTGGGTAAATAAAAAAACTAGTTAGATGGTTTTGATGTACACGACGAGACGAATCTTTTAAGGGCAGCCCCAACCCAAAATATTAGACATGATTTCCATAGCCTCCACATCATCAAGAAACTAGTAATAGACATTACACTCCTAATGCAAACACCACTCTTCCACCTTTCAATTTAATGCTAGTTCTCTCACATCTTGTCTTGGATGGTGTGTAGACACCATGTCTCATGCAAGACCCAGTTTCCTTCTCTTTTTTCATTTAATCACTTGCCACATCATCTTTCATCCTAGGTGGCAGTCCATTTAATACTATGGACACCATCCTAGTCACTGGGTTGGGACTGCCCTAAGCCTAGTTAGGTCATGGTAGGACAATGTTTACCACAAACAAACGAAAAGTGCTACAGTGTCCGATGTGACTTTTTCACTTCACTTTTCACCTTTTTCCAGGAACTAAACACCTCCAATATTGGAAAAAAAACAGAGGAAAAAGGGGGGGTCGATGAAAAGAATTACTGTTGGGACTTGGTAGTAGTCACTCAGTCACTGAAAACTGGTAATATGCCTTGCCGCCATCCGTTTGTCGTTTGCATTGACAAATGAGTACCATGTATTTGAAATTTTGAATTCATTTTGAAACATAGAGTAAAATGCACCCTAGGTCCTTAAACTTGTCCCGCTGTGTCAACCAGGTCCCTAAACTTTTAAAGTGCACATTCAGGTCCCCAAACTTGCTAATTGGTTCACTGAGGTCCAAATCTCCATTAAAACATGTGTTTCAGTGTTTGGACCGGATTATAAAAGATTGTCAGCGAGCTGATGCTCCTGCCTCCTCGCGCCAACGTCTGATCCCTCTAGCACGCCGGCATGCTCGCCTTCATGCCCGGCGGCTCGTCGGCCACCTCCGTCCACGCGCGCGCCGCCGTCCCATTCACGCACGCCGCCCTTCCTGGCCCTGATGGCCCACACCTTCCCCCACACCTAGGCCAGGCACGTCTCTGCCGTGTTGGGGACCACGTCGTCCTCGTCGGTCCAGGCGCGGCCGCCGCTGGTGGCGTCGTAGCGCTCGGCCGTCTTCTTGGATGCTCCCTGGGCCTCGGTTGGGTAGCCGCTGGCCGGAGCACACCGGGGGTCACCACGAGCTGGGCCTCGGACGTTGTACGCGAAGGCGGAGCGGAGCGCGTTCTTGCACCCGTCGTTGGGGCACTCGCACCAGG
Organism: Echinochloa crus-galli; assembly: GCA_900205405.1. Taxonomy (NCBI): domain Eukaryota; kingdom Viridiplantae; phylum Streptophyta; class Magnoliopsida; order Poales; family Poaceae; genus Echinochloa; species Echinochloa crus-galli. The sequence goes on along the minus strand of OAMR01000022.1, from coordinate 151,655 downwards.
CACTCCATCGCCACGTCGTCCGGCAGCCCAGGGATGAGCTCCCTCACCTCCAGCCCGCTCGCGTTCCCCAACTCCTCCGGCAGGTCCTGCGGCCCGCCGAGGCGCCGACGCCGACGCGAGGGACCTCATCGCCCGCCTCTTCGCCAAGGACCACCGCGACCGCCTGGACTCCCGCCGCGGCGCCGCCGACGTGAAGCCAACTCCTTCTTCAAAGGCCGTCGCGGCCGCCCGTCGTCACTGTCTCGCCGACGCCGCTTGGCTTCCCCCCACTCGCCCTCCGTGTCGTCCGTCGCCGCCGTAGGGGATGGGGATCCGCGTGGAGGGAACGGGGAGGGGCGGTGGAGGGGGGCGGTGGAGGGGCAGCGCGACGGGCAGCGGTGGCCTCCAGGAGTGGATCCGCGGCCGTCCGTCGCTGCCAGAGGGGCCAGGAAAGGGTGGCGGAGGGGGTCGGGGAGGGGGCAGGGCGGTGGACGGG
>OAMR01000022.1:104380-135176 GCA_900205405.1 Echinochloa crus-galli | reverse complement strand
GTTCAAGGACTGTCTCTTATACACATCTAGATGTGTATAAGAGACAGGAGGAGCAGGGTCTCTCATATCTGATGCTGACGCTTGGTTCGTTTAGATCTGCGCATTTCGTGCAGAAGGCCTCGTTTTTTTTTTGTTCGCGAGGATGATGCTATGTCTCGTCGTTTAGGATAAATTTTCTCGAAAACAGAGATCTTTGGAGGTTCAAAGGTGAACTTTTCCTGGCCGTTCTTTTGTTTACTAGATTTATTAACACTGACCTGACGGGTAAACTTCCAATTTTAACCTGGATGAGCTAGCTAAAACATCATTCTAGCCACCCTCTTCCCTGTTTGTAACAGCTTTCTAAACAGATGAAAATAATGAAGAAAACTTTGCCCAACTGAGGTTACGATCAGACTGGATATTTCCAATGGAAGACAAATTTTCTGTGGGGGTATTGGGTACCTTAGTGGGGGCTCCCAAATGCTGTTCCCTTTTTCCCTCCAAGCTATGTACTTTTGTGATATTTTTCAGGAACTCTTGGCACCTGTCCCAAATCTGGGATTTTTAAAGTGGGGGCTCATGTGATGTGTTACTGTTGTTTTGCTAGAATTCGATTCACGGGTCCCAAGTGGGGCTCGCAAATAATTTTTTCTCCTCCCTCCTGGGACGTGTAAATCTGGGAATTGGTTTTAGGTGCCTGTAGTTGGTGGTGCTGAATCTGGCCTTTGGTATGGAGTTTCTTTAGTGCCTTAAGCGGTGCTCTTGCCTTGTGCCGGTGCTGTAGTGGAGATGCAGTTGCTTTCAGCTGAGTTGTGTAGATCTCGAAACTTGGTAGTGGAAGGTGCGTGATGGATCTGTCTCTAACTATAACTAGAAAATATGTGTACACGTAAGAAGTAGACTGCCAGAGCGCCATTTGGCTGTGGCCTAAAGATTACAGTGATTATTAACTGGACTCTAATGACCTAGTGTTTGGTAGATCTGGACCTGGAAGGCTCTTGGATAAGGACATCTGACATGTGTCACCGATTGTTCCTGACTTCTGAGCTTCCCAACCAGAGGGACATGGATGGCCTAGTGCTCATGATATATATGTCCAATCTGAGGGGTTTTGTTTTAATGTGTCACCAATCTTGACCCAATGTATTTTTTTCCTATGATTGAGATGGGGACACAGGAAGATGAACACTTTTGGAGGTTCCTGCTTGTGGGGGGTCATGGGTTTCTGACTTCCCTGGGTTGTTGACAAATGGCTTTGGATGTGTCAGTCTGTAAGCTCAGGTACTTGTAATTACTGATACTAGATAGATAAAATTGGACCTGTAGCTATATTGTTCTTTCTGGTGTTTGTTTGACTTTGGATTGTTCATAGTTTGTATGTGCATCGCGATCTAATCTTGCATAGTGCTGCAGTTACTGCTGTTTTACATCCTAGTGATCCCAAATTCCCAATCATCTGATCCATATTTGACAAATGACTTCTCTTATGAGCAGGAGCAACATCGTTTCTCTTCACTGAGTACCAATATGTTGGCATTTTCATGTCGATCTTCGCTGTTGTCATCTTCCTCTTCCTTGGCTCGGTGGAGGGATTCAGCACAAAGAGCCAGCCCTGCACCTATAGCAAGGGAAAGTACTGCAAGCCTGCCCTGTTCACTGCACTCTTCAGCACTGCGTCCTTCTTGCTTGGAGCTATCACCTCCTTGGTCTCTGGTTTCCTTGGCATGAAGATCGCTACATATGCCAATGCCAGAACCACCCTGGAAGCTAGGAAGGGTGTTGGGAAGGCATTCATTACCGCGTTCCGCTCTGGTGCTGTCATGGGCTTTTTGCTTGCATCAAGCGGTCTTGTGGTTCTCTACATCACAATTAATGTATTTAAGTTGTACTACGGTGATGACTGGGAGGGTCTTTTCGAGTCTATCACTGGGTATGGTCTTGGTGGGTCTTCCATGGCTCTCTTTGGCAGAGTTGGTGGAGGTATCTACACAAAGGCTGCTGATGTGGGTGCTGATCTTGTTGGCAAAGTTGAGAGGAACATCCCTGAGGATGATCCTAGGAACCCAGCTGTGAGTTCTCTTATCTCTGCTTTGGGCTTACAATCTTGATTTGCAGGCTATCCTATCACATGCATGATGACTATATGTCACTTGGAGTTTTCATTTCTGAATTTGTAAATCTTGTTTTGCAGGTTATCGCTGATAATGTTGGTGACAATGTTGGTGACATTGCTGGAATGGGATCTGACCTCTTTGGGTCATACGCAGAATCTTCCTGTGCTGCCCTTGTTGTTGCATCTATTTCATCTTTTGGAATCGACCATGATTTCACTGGGATGTGCTACCCACTCCTTGTGAGCTCTGTTGGCATCATTGTCTGCCTGATCACCACACTCTTTGCCACTGACTTCTTTGAGATCAAGGCTGTGAAAGAAATCGAACCTGCACTTAAGAAGCAGCTCATCATTTCCACTGCTTTGATGACTGTTGGTATTGCCATAATCAGCTGGTTGGCCCTTCCCGCCAAGTTTACCATCTTCAACTTCGGTGCCCAGAAGGAAGTGTCCAACTGGTATGTCATTGTCAATCTTTACTGTTTGTTTGTGGCATGTATTCTCTTCTGAGTTCTGACTGAAGTGTCATGTCTTTGTAGGGGCTTGTTCTTCTGTGTCGCGATCGGTCTGTGGGCTGGTCTTATTATTGGTTTTGTCACAGAATACTACACTAGCAATGCATACAGGTAAGACTCCTGTCAGTCCATAGATAGATCCTATCATTATCTAATTAGGTGTAACATGATTTCTATGAGACCGTTTTGCCCTAACATGATTTTTCTATATGGCAGTCCTGTGCAAGATGTTGCAGATTCCTGCAGAACTGGTGCTGCCACCAATGTCATTTTTGGTCTTGCTCTAGGATACAAGTCAGTTATCATTCCAATCTTCGCTATTGCTGTCAGCATCTATGTCAGTTTCTCTATTGCTGCCATGTACGGCATAGCAGTTGCCGCCCTAGGTATGCTAAGCACAATCGCCACTGGCCTTGCTATTGATGCTTACGGTCCAATTAGTGACAATGCTGGTGGCATTGCTGAGATGGCTGGAATGAGCCACAGAATCCGTGAGAGAACTGATGCTCTTGATGCTGCTGGCAACACGACCGCTGCTATTGGAAAGGTGAAGTTATTTTCTATGTTGTCTCAAATTGGTTCTATTAGATGTTCAACAAGGAAACTTTTGAGCTGGTCTTGTATCTTATTTCATCTATCCTTTCACAGGGATTTGCTATTGGATCAGCTGCTCTTGTGTCCCTGGCCCTTTTTGGTGCCTTTGTCAGCAGAGCTGGAGTGAAGGTTGTTGATGTCCTGTCCCCCAAGGTCTTTATTGGGTTGATTGTTGGAGCCATGCTTCCATACTGGTTCTCTGCCATGACCATGAAGAGTGTTGGAAGTGCTGCTCTGAAGATGGTTGAGGAGGTCCGCAGGCAGTTCAACACTATTCCTGGGCTGATGGAGGGAACTGGCAAGCCTGACTATGCCACCTGTGTCAAGATCTCCACTGATGCTTCCATCAAGGAGATGATCCCCCCGGGTGCTCTTGTCATGCTCACTCCCCTCATTGTTGGAACCCTCTTTGGCGTTGAGACCCTCTCTGGTGTTCTTGCTGGCGCCCTGGTTTCTGGAGTGCAGGTGTGCATTGCTTTCTGTTACTCTGTGTACTTTTGTGATTTCATTGGTTGAATGGGTTATGACGCGAAAATCTTTGACAGATTGCCATCTCCGCCTCCAACACTGGTGGTGCATGGGACAATGCCAAGAAGTACATTGAGGTAAGTGCTCGAAAATGTCCTGAATGCACAAATATGAATCCAGTATCTATGGTCAGTGCTTGACTTTGCCTCCAACTTCACCTTGTTTGTTTCAGGCTGGTGCCAGTGAGCACGCTAGGACCCTGGGCCCCAAGGGATCTGACTGCCACAAGGCTGCCGTGATCGGCGACACCATTGGTGACCCCCTGAAGGACACCTCTGGCCCATCACTCAACATCCTCATCAAGCTCATGGCCGTGGAGTCCCTTGTGTTCGCCCCCTTCTTCGCCACCCACGGTGGCCTGCTCTTCAAGTACCTGTAAGAGCCACACCAAGCGCAGCAGAAGTATACAATCGATCCGTGGACATCTTGAATAACTCCTGCCAGATCGCCAGTTCATGTGTGTTGCGCGCCGTGTAGCGCCGCTGTTTTTTTGGTCTCATTGTTTCAGGATTGCTGCTATTGTTCATCTTTCTCTTTGGGCCTCCTGGAGGCGTTACCGTTAGCCTTACTCTTACTGCCTGTAGCTCCACGTAGAAGAGAAGAGATGTCCTGCGTCTGGCAATTTTCCCAGCCCCTTGATGATGGCGATGATGTTGAAATCTTTGAACAATGATACATGATTGATGCATTGTACTGGTGGTAAATCATATGGTCTGTTAATGGTTACTTTCTGCCAATCATTCCAATGTTATGCTATGTGCAATCGCGTGAAGTGTTGCAATGTCGGTGCTCCTTGCTGGTTATATTGATTGCACTGTACCATTTGACTGTTGCTACCAACAAATCTGGCCACTTAGTTAATGAAAAATGATGCAGCATGGACAAATGCCTGCTTCAGAAAGGACCTGGGACTTCTTCCTATTGATTCAAATCATTTTCTCATTCAGTGCTCCGTGCTGTTTGTATTGATCGCACTGTATCATATGAACTGCTGCTGCCGACAAATTTGGCCACTAGTTCATGAAAAAAGATGCAGCACGGACACATGCCTGCTTCAGAAAGAACCTGAAACTTCTTATGGATTCAAATCAATTTCTCATTCTTCAGTGAACAACAATACTCTGGAAGTTCTTTGGCTTCCATTTGCTGTAAATGAACTTATTACTTTCCATTATACCATAACAGCAAAGTTTATTTATAATACTTAAGAGTTATCAACAAATTTCTTCAGTACTACCCTAAACTTATTTCATTTCCCCCTGCCCTTTTATAATTCTGCTCCATCCAAACAAGGAACTGAAAGACGCTGGGAAATAGCTTCCTCCTTTCCACTGTTCGTCATCATTTCTTCAACCTTTTACAATTCTAAGAACAGAAACGAAAAGAATTATACCCTTTTCCTTACATCTCATTTCATCTCCCAGATGGTAAGCTTAGCTGTCCATCCATAATCACCAATCACCCCAAATCCCATTATTCTTAATTATGATCTACCCATCTACTACTCCTATCTCCCAATTCCTAACTACATGCCGGGGCATCGAAATTTGAGATCCGAGCGAACACGATGGAGTAGGGCGCCATGGCGATGGGCCGCGCCGCGTCCACCTTCACCGCGTCCAGACCGGGGATGCTCCCGTCGGCGCCGGTGGCCAGCGCCCTGCCGTTCAGCAGCATCACCTGGCTCCGCAGGTCGCCGCCCTTGGGCGTGAGGTGGTACTCGTCTCTCGTGGCACCGGCGGCGGCCTCCCCGAACCTCCGGCCGTGCTTCCGTCCGCCGTGCCTGTGCTTGTGCTTGGGCATGCAGCCGGCGGCGGCGGCGGCGGCGTCTTGGGTTGTCACCGAGAGTTGGGTGGTGGTGTTGCACCCCGGTGCGCCGAACTTGCGCGCACCGACAGGGGCGGCGGCGGCGGCTTGGGTTGTCACTGAGACGTCGGTCATGGTGTTGCCGATGTTGATCAGCAGTAGAGTGATTCCTGGCTGAACGATGAGCATGCAGGGGAAACAGTGAGCGAGAATTCTCTATGAGATGGAAGCTTTATTTTTTTTTGGTTGGTGATGTTGCTGAATTGCTTACCGAATCTCTTGCGCAGTGCGCATATGAGCGGATCTTGTTGGTGCCCTTGAATGTTGTTGCAAGAACTTTGGTTCCCATGAGGCGGTGCCACAGTAAAGCGCTGCAGGGGGAAAATGGAGGAGAAAAGAATCAGTCAGTGAAGTGACAGATTGGCAATTTTGTATGTTTTTTTTTTGAAAGACAATTTTGTATGTTTTGCAATGCCAGTTCTTAGCTTGGACATGAAGTAGCTGATGGGTTTTAATCGGTTGGGATAGTTCTATGCATTTCGGACAAATGATTATATAGCTTGTTCGATGCATCCAATCTTGTTTCTATTCCAGCACAAGACAAGGTCCTTTTGTCGGTAGAAGTTTTTTCGTGAAGTGTTTGTACCAACTTGTTAAGCACTTAAGCCTTGAAGAACAAGATGATTTTTTACCTGTAGTAGTCAGGGTTTGGTTGGAATGTTGTGGTGTTCAGCAGGCCGTAATTGCCACCAATCAAACTCTGTCTGCAGTAGCTCTTTGTGTCATACTTTGCTGACATCCCGAGCTGATCCAAAAACCTGGGAAAACCAACAAAAAAAAACTCAATAAAAACATCTTCAAGAACAGTTGCAGAATTCAACACCTGCAAACTTGTTTGCTTACCAGAAGCTGAACACAAATGCATCAGTGACAAGGTGGTGGCCGCTGTTGTAAGCCCCTCCAGCCTCGCCAACCCATGCGACGGTCGACGTCCCTGTGGATTTCAGTATCCCCTGAAGTTTGCTGAATGTGCTTATCATTCCGTCAAGGGTTGTAGGATTGAGGATCTTGTCAATCAGATTGTTGTCCCTTCCTACGATATTCAGGACATTCAGTTTCAGTTTCTGTATGCCCGAACCAAATTTATCTGTAAACAGCTGTGAGCATACCTGGTCCTAAATTGTAGATGTGGTGGGTGATCACATTCAGTAGATTTGGCTTGGTTTTGACGATAAGTTGAGTAAACCAGCCTTGATCGAAGAATCCTCCAGGAGCAAGCACCAAGGGCTTTGATGGATTGCTTCTGTATATGTCGTCTATTAACTTTTTTAGGGCGATCACATCTGCAGCGTATTGGTTGGCTCCAATTCGAGTTCCAACTCCATTCCCACTAAGTTCATTTCCTGCAAGGAGAACAGATGAGTTTCTAAATACGTGACTGAAACTGTATTTATTGTCTCTTTTTTTTATTTCTTTTTTCAGAACGGCAGGCTCAAAAAGTGACAGTATTTATTTGTGGCATAAAAGCTGCAGATAATCGAGAAACTGGAATTAGACGGCCTAACCACACATGCTACTGTCCTATACTGTACACATTGGACATGCCACATGTCGACATCAATGTTTTCTGAAATAATTTCTGAGAACTAGAGAACATTGAAAGATGTTTGGACAGAAACTGTAGCCCTTCTATGAAAGTAGGCACATAAAAAAGTGCCTTTCAAAAACAAGTTCTGCATTAATTTTTTCTCTACTTCATGCCAAACAGTACCGCCAAACTAAAATGCACACTAGAACAACATACCAAGCTCCCATCCATGAATCTGGTAGCCCTTGTCTACGGTATACCGGATGAGCGATGCCGCATTGGTGTAGTCCCATGGCCCTCCCATGGATCCATCCGGCATCGGGACCCGGCCGTTCAGCGCGTTCAGCCCGAACACGACCTGGGCACTGCAAATTTTCAACACCATCTGATGAATTCTCACAGCACAAATAATTCAGAGTAAAAAAAAGGAGGAGCAGAGGATTATAAACGTCAGAGTCTGAACTCTCTGCACTCACCCGGATTTCTGGAAGAAGGCGTTGAGCTCGTCCCACCTGTGCAGCGGCAGGCACGCCTCCGTGAAGCCGTGCATCGCCGACGTGTTCTTGACGAAGGGCGTGCACGGCCGCCGGAAGTCGGCGGTGCCGTACCACACCTTGTCCTGCAGCGTGCCTCCCAGCCGGAGCTTCAGCGGCGAGAACGCTGAAACAAAACCCACCGCCGCATTGGCAAAAGAAACGACCACGAGACACTGACAAAAGCTTCAACCTGAACGGAGCCGGCAGCGGGATTGGAGCCGGGCGTCGCCTACCTCTGACAGCGTTGAGCAGGACCTTGTTGGAGAGATCCTGCGGGCGGGGGAGGGCAAAACTTTGGGTGTCAGCTCGCCGTGTCCTTGCAATGGATCACCAAGAATTTCGGACATGGATGGAGAAGGGAATTTCGGCACTCACCAGGTTGAGCAGGCCGGCGCGGCCCCAGGCGCAGGTGCCGTAGTCGCACTTGTCCGACGGCCACCAGTCCAATGTCGCGCACACGAAGTCCTCCCCGGTCGACGCCACGGCGCGCCGCCCATCGACGCCGACCACCCCCGCCTGCCCTCCCGCCGCCGCCGCGAGCAACGGCGCCAGGAGCCACACGGCCGCGAGAAGCCCCAACCCCGCCGCGCCCATGCTGACAACCTCGCCGACACGGCCGAGACGCAGGACACCGGCTGGCAATGCCCCCTTTCAGACGGCGGCAACTGTGTCAGGCAGTCCCCTCGGGAGGAAGGGCAAGGGGAGCAGAGCACGCGGGAGGGAGGGAGGGAGGAGAGGACGCTGCCGCCCACCCGCCCGCACCCCCGGCTAAATAGTAAATGCTAGCGGCCAAGGCATGGAGGCGGGCGGCGGGCCGGGTCGGGGGATAAGCCGCGTCGGAGCCTTGCAGCGGCCGGACACCGTCACCGCGCGCGGCACGCGGCCACCGCTCCGACCCGAGCTCGGTGGCTCCTGTCCATGCACGGAGCGTGACGCGGTAAGCCCGCCGCCCGGCCCGGCGGCTTCGGTTTTTTCCGTTAGCGGCTACCTCTCTCTCTGCCTCTGTCTCGCGCGCGCGCGGTCAGAGCTCGCGAGGCTTTGACTGGGGGATCATATCGCGGGTAGCTGGCATTTCTGCGGCGCCGCGCCGAGCCAGTGGGAGAGCCACTGCCGGCTGCGGCAGGAAAGCCGTGGCGTGGCGTGACGAAGGCTGGGGGTCCTCCTGCCTGGCCTCGTTCTGGGGATTCAGATCGTCCATCACCTGCCGTGGCGTCTTGTTGCTGCAGACTGCGCGGCGTGGCATGGCACGGCTCCGTGTCTGTTCTCAGTTTCTCACCCCCGCCGGCGGCGGCCGGCCGGCGCCAATTTGGCACTAGAGCAGTAGAGTTCTTCGGCGCACGAGGCAGGGAAATAGGGAATGGACAAGGGGAGGAGTTTGCTGCTTTTGTTCGCATTCGTCTTGAGATGAGTGGCGCGTGAACTACGTCCTGCCAAGGTTTACGACAATTTCACGCGGAACAGTTCCGGTTCGATTAGCGATCGTGATCGTACGAGCAGAGGCAAAACTCACGTAGCAATTAGCATTCGTTGTAGAGCATGATTAGGGCTCAGTTTCGCGTACATAAAAAAAACTCGATTTGTGCCAAATGGTTAGGACTTAGGATCCAGTTACTCCTGAGAGAAGAGTTTCAGACTTTCAGGTGTGTTTTGATGCTAATTAAAAGCTGCCTGATAGCTACAACTAACAAAATCTGCCTCCTCATAGCAATAGCTAATAATAAAAAGAGCTTGATAATTAAGAGCCGGCTAATAAAATATGAGGGCCGGAGGCAATTAATGGAGGGGATTGTCTATTATGCTCTTATTCTCATTCTTCACTCTCGTGGCAATCTTAAATGGCATTATTCGGTGAATTTTAAATTTATACCCATTGACATTTTGGTCTTTATTTAGTACTACCTTTTGGTCTTAAATGGAGTACGTTTATATGATGACACGGTTGGCATTTTTCCATTCATTTGAGTTCTCGCATTTTTGCAAATATTTATGAAATCGATAAATCTACATGTTAAACCTAAAATATTTTTAATGATCTAGCAGTACCATTTTACTTCACTTAACTATAATTGATTATGTAAATATTGAGAAAAAAGTCAAGGGTATCACATATTTATGAACAGAGGGAACATATCAGCTGCAGTTATTAGCTAGATAGTAACTATCTGCCAAGCTGAATAACTCTAGTTGGGTTGTATAACTCAGTACAGTAGTACATACATGGCTATACATGCTTTGCATACGGATGTTGCGGGAAGCTCTCCCGTGCAGATTGGACAGAGAAAAGGGTTGTCCTCTGCCGCTGCCATTCATCAGATACAACAGGATTTAAAAACAAAAATTGGACAGAGCTGTGGAAGGCTGTGTGTGGTGGTACCCCCATTTCCACTGGTCCTCTCCTCCTGCTACATACAACTCGCCATCTCCCTCCCCAATTGGAGTTGCCAATCCTTCGCAAAAAGGACCCTACACCGTACACGGATGGCCCGTCACAGCTTCGCTTTCCCTTGTGGGCGCGAGATCGCACATAATGGCCGCTGGGTGACAATGGCTTTGGCTGGCTTTTAGCCATTGAGAATGGCGTCCTTCGGCTGGATGCGTCTTGGATTCTTGGCTCCGGGGATATTTTGATGGGACCTGGAGTCCTGGACGAGCATGATGCCACGATCTGTGACTTTAGGGCATCTTGACTCTTGATCGACTATAAACTTGCCATTCCTCAGAAAATGGTCGATGTAAGAACATATCATGTGGTTGTCCATAGTCAGTCAGTGTCTCAGTGAAGGTGCTAACTGCTACTGTTTTCACATTTGGCAATTCGATTGCGATCTTGCCTTCAGCAGGATGGCTTGATTTCCCAGCTAAGATCGATCAAGGCAATGGCAACCCCCCAAGAAAGAAGACATGCAGTTTTTTGGCCCGATGTGCATGGATCAGTTCGATGGAAATGCAGGAAAGGCCGGTACTAGGTTTGCTTTTTGGGTGTCCTAGTTTTTATCGAGCAGTGGCATGCGATCTGCAGTTACTGGAACGTAGCTTCCAAGAGGAAAGCACAAATGGCATGCAGTCTAGTACTTACTAGTTGATCTGTTCTACAGCTTTGTTGCCGTTCACAGCTTGGCGACCTGCTGTAACTGGGCGGGCAACATTTTGTTGTATTCTATGTGTGGTCAAGTTCACAAAGGTCATGCCTGGTTAGCAATGAAGGGGACGGCCAAAAATGTCCAGGTGGTTTCACTTTTTCGTCTCTTTTTTTACCATCGCCCCCCCCCCCCCAAATTGCAATTGGAGTTGCCCATCCTTCGCAAAAAGGACCCTACACCGTACACGGATGGCCCGTCACAGCTTCGCTTTCCCTTGTGGGCGCGAGATCGCACATAATGGCCGCTTGGTGACAATGGCTTTGGCTGGCTTTAGCCATTGACAATGGCGTCCTTCGTCTGGATGCGTCTTGGATTCTTGGCTTGGAGGATACTTTGATGGGATATGGACGAGCACGATTTGTGACTTTCGTAGGGCATCTTGACTCTTGATCGACTATAAACTTGCTATTCCTCAGAAAGTGGTCGATGTAAGAACATATCATGTGGTTGTCCATAGTCAGTCAGTGTCTCAGTGAAGGTGCTAACTGCTACTGTTTTCACATTTGGCAATTCGATTGCGATCTTGCCTTCAGAAAGAAGACATGCAGTTTTTGGCCCGATGTGCATGGATCAGTTCGATGGAAATGCAGGAAAGGCCGGTACTAGGTTTGCTTTTTGGGTGTCCTAGTTTTTATCGAGCAGTGGCATGCGATCTGCAGTTACTGGAACGTAGCTTCCAAGAGGAAAGCACAAATGGCATGCAGTCTAGTACTTACTAGTTGATCTGTTCTACAGCTTTGTTGCCGTTCACAGCTTGGCGACCTGCTGTAACTGGGCGGGCAACATTTTGTTGTATTCTATGTGTGGTCAAGTTCACAAAGGTCATGCCTGGTTAGCAATGGAATGGACAGGCCAAAAATGTCCAGGTGGTTTCACTTTTTCGTCTCTTTTTTTTTTCTCGGTTTCACTTATGAATACAGCCAACAACCAAAAGATTAGTGACTTACTCCACTGGTACAGCGTAACGGAATAGTAGGTACAAAGCTACACACAATAAGCATTCCAAACTGCATATACAGAACAAGTATCTAGAACTTCTTTACATGTGACGCTCTCTTTAGTCGCTAGTGCGTGTCTGTTATCCATCGTTTCGTTTGATTGGGTGAAGGAAAAAAAATGTTCAGCATTTGCCGTACAAATGTGAGATTCTGTTTCTGACAACTAGAACTGTTAGTTTGTTAAAGTTGCATGATACCATGTAATGAAGTTGCAATGTTCTCCAGGGTGATATTTAGCGGCCAAAAAACCCTCTCCAGGTTGCATGATGCAACTTGCATCTATCCGATAGCGGATACTTACACGTGTGCTCCAATAAGGCTTTGACTAGAAGACTAGGACGTCTTGTGTCTGAAGCGTTAGACCAGTCTCAATATACCATTTCACTACACAGTTACCTAAACCAGAAACTAGATAACTGTGTTAAAGGAGTATCATGGTGACGAAACTTCTCTCACATCTCATGAAACTTTTGCTTTCCTCTCCTATGTCACATCAGAATATTTAATACCATGAAATCCTCTATGAAACCCCACTGAGATTGGCGTTAGAACATATGAATTTCATTGGTTGGGTTCCTGCAAGAATTCTTACTCTCCTGTAAGATTCCAGAGGGTTCTGGGTGCCGTACCGTGAGGAAGGCGGCCTGGAAATGGTGCGGCTGGGCCCTGGGCGATGCCGTACCGTGAGCAGTTTTGGCAAAAAAAATGGGCTCATGGCCTTCGCCAAGGCCTCAATTTCGAGCGCCCACACATTCCGGGCGGGGAGTCCACCGAAACTGCTCGATTTGGCCTTTTTCTCTGCCGCTCGGGTTCGCTAAATATGGGCCCGACCTGCGGCCCATGACGCGGCCATTTCTCCGTCACTCCCGTTCGTCTTCGCGCCGCCGCGCGCCACCTCGACTCGACCACGAGTTGGCCGCCAGCATGGGCGTCGCCGTCGCCAAGCGCCGCCTCAAGATCCCCAAGCTCGCCAGGAAGGGTCTACTGCAATCTTCCAGTGGGCCGGGGCCCGGGGGGCTCGTCGGCTTCACCATTCCCCAATCTAAACCTCAGCAAAAAGATCCAGGAGGGAGCGCACATCATATCATCTGCTTGAAGGGTGAATTTCCTGTCGCCGCCGCTGCTTTGATGGTATATATTTGTTTACCCTTTGACTAACTAACAAAAAACTGTACTTTCTCAATTTAATCTCAAGTCCCAGTTCATTTTGTTTGTTGTTTGTTTGCTTGCAAACTTACTTATTTGCCTGTTGCAAATTTGTGGTTCAAGTTTATCTCAAGGAGGCGGCTGAGATGATGTACGTGTGGCTGAACATTGGGACCTATAACCCAGATCACTCCTGGTGCATCATGATTAATAATGCACGCAAGTGTGCACGATGAGTTTGCCTTCTCGTTTCACCATCGCCGTTGCCGCAGCAGATCGCCGTCAGCCCCCTCGCGACTCTTCCGTGGGTGGGCGGCCCACCCAGCAATCCAGCATGACCCATCCGCCATCCGTGCACCGCAACCACCACCCCATCCACCCGACGCTGCTGCTGCTGCTGCTGCTGGCGCCTCCCGCCCTCCCCAACAGCCTCGACCACCATTTTAAACCCGCTCACGTGACGCACTGACGCCGCTACGCTACAACAGCAGCAGATCGCGCCCCGGCTGCTGCCACTGCGGAGGCGAACGCGAACGCGGCCCCGGCTCGCCGCCGCGCGCTCGTTCCAGCGATGGACTGGTACGCGTGGCTGTGCCGGGCGGGGCTGCACCCGGACGCGGCGCTCGAGTACGCGCTCCTGTTCGCGCGCAACGAGCTGGGCGCCGCAGACGTGCGCCACCTCGACCACGAGTTCCTCGCCACCATGGGCGTCGCCGTCGCCAAGCACCGCCTCGAGATCCTCAAGCTCGCCAGGAAGGAGTCCTCTTCCTCCCACGGCAAGGCCGCCGTCGCCGCCGCCATCACCGCCCTGCCGTGGCGCGCCACCAGGCTGCTCGCCGCCGCCGTCCACCGCTCCGCGCGCTCGGCGCTCGCCCGCCTCCGCGCCTCGGTCTCGTCGTCCTCCTCCCCCTCCCGCGGGACGAGGAGATGGACGCCGCCGGTGAGGAGATGCGGTGGGAGGCAATGTTCCAGGATCTCAAGCCCACTTAGCCCGGACGCACCCGTTCGTGGCGTACCAACTGCCAAGTGCGCCCCTGCGCCCGTGACCTGCCTGTCGGCCGGTGCCTCTACCTGCCGTGTACGTGCAGCGAGCGGCGGCGATGAGGCCTGAATTTCCAGTGTGCACGGTGGCTGGTGGGCTCAGTGGACAGTGGCCACTACTCACCCCAGCAAAGCTACCTGCTGATGTGTGGTGACTGGTGAGTACTCATGTGTGATTTGTGTGTGATGCAACCGTGTAAATGTGTCGGTGTGAAAAACGAAGAAGAAAAAAACCGTGGCTGTAAAATTTCCATCTCGGAATCGATCCATGTTCACGCACGCCCGGACGCTGTAGCGCTTTGTTCCTTGTGGCGTTGATTGTGATGGTCGCAGATACCTGCATTGCAGTAGCATTTTGTTCCTGCTGACAAGTATTTTAAGGGACTATATGAATCAGTGAGAGTCACTAGTGTAGAGTCGTGACAACGGGATGGAATAGAGCCACGATCGCAGCCGAGACAAAACCAGGGTGAAGGGTGGCGCCAAAACGATCCGGGGCTTCAGATCTCAGCAGACAGAGACGGCCATTCAAACTGGGGACACGGCGTCCGGATGCACGGGCATAGATCTGTCGGCTTCAGGGAAGTTTAGCTGGCCAACCCTGGCCAGATCTGGACTGCTTCAGGTTCAAAAATTTCAGTGCTGATGCTGCCAGGCCAACCACTTCCCCTGAATCTAGGCCATGAGAGTAAGCCAAATTTAAGTTAAAAAAAAGAGTAAGCCAAATTTCGCACACAGCTTGATTGAGACGTGAGATTTAGATTGTTCTCAACCATGAAACGCGCCAAAAGCAGAAGCATGTCATATACAAGCATCATTGTTCTACAGGAAGTATGAACCTCAGTTATTATACACCATGGAATTCTTTGCCTCACAGCGTTAAACTGGAGCAGCAGCACGAGCATCTCTGCATATGGTACGAGAAGCTGTTCAAAACCATCTCTCCTTCCTCATCTTAAACTAGACCCAAAATTACAAGACAGCACAAAAATAGGGTGCGTGCTCATGAATTACAAATTTACAATAGATCATCAATGAAGTTTAGTCCATATACTGAATTTTAAGTAGATGCAGAAAGCACTACAGTCTGTATCACCTTCTATCAATGTGAACTCCTGGCCTGGCTAAAGGATCCGCCAGCATAGAGCATCTGGTATACTGACCGGACCCTCACTGTAAGAACCGTGCTCAGAATTGTGCCCAAGCAAGCAGCACCAGCGAGAACATAAAATGTGAGTCTGAAGCAATCAGGGCCATGGCACGCGATATCCGTGTCCACCATTCCGGCTTTCTGTCTCTCCACCTCGAGATCGTAGACGTACCCTGCAAGGGTGTTGAACAGGAACGCGCCAATTGGATTTGCCAGAGCGATGAAGTTGTATATCTTTCCAAAGTGCTTCAGTCCGAACAGCTCCGATGAGGTCGAGATCATAACAGTGAATTGGGCACCGTAGCATACACCGAGTAAGGCGACGGATACATAAAGCGTGGCATGGCGGCCCCACGCGAAGAGCAGGTAGGTGATTATCATCACTACTTGAGTGGATACAATCACTACACTCCGTGGAAGTGTCCTTGACCTGCGAGAGAAGCTTGTAAGATAAACTAAGGATGCAATTGCCATAAGCTGGATCAAAGGTATGTCTATCACTCGGAGAAAATAAGCTGAAATATGTCTGCATACGATGTTCAGGATTTTCCCTACTGTTTCTCTTCAGAAAATGAAATAATGCTAATTTGTTAGACTTTCCTGTTCTCAATTCGATAACCTTTCCTGGCTTCTATTCACAAGCTACTGCATACCATAAGGAGAGCATGTGCAAATTTTGGAGAGACAGAATATGCAGTTCACGAAGACATAACACACTATAAGGCAGCTTTGGTATTTTTCCTCAGAGCAGAAAGTCAAAACTTCAGACTGCAATATAGTCTTCTACAATTCAAAACAACAACAGCGATGGATATGATTAATAAACCTTGGCAGTTGGAAGCTATAAAAATGCGTTGGCCATGCCAAGAAGCTCACTAGGCCGACAAAATTGTGAAATTGATAGAGCTATAAAAGCCAAGACAGGTCCACAATATGCTCAAGCATTTCAAACATTATATGTAGCGGAGTAAATATAGCATTTTTTTACCTGACAAGATACTCAGAAACAGCACCACCTCCCAAGCGTCCAAAAAAATTGCAGAAGCTGAAGACAGAGAGTGGGATTGTTGTGTCGACAGCTCCTGCTGCAATTCCTATTTGTGCTAGATTATTAAGAACAGTGATCCCAGATCCAACCCCAACAAAATATATTGCAAAGAGAAGCCAGAAATCTGCCTTCAGAATCGCTTCACGAAACCTGAAATCATCACCCCTTCTTGGTCGTCTTCTCCTTGGCTTTATAGCCCCTTCACCCTCAGCATATAGAATGTCGATATCAAATGAATCATCCTCTTCAAAACCACCAAGATTTGATTCAGAGGAAGAAGGCAGAAGTGATTCTGTATGATCATTATCAGTTGGAGAGCAATCTGATGGAACTTTTCTCCTTGGGAATAACGTCATCTTCAACGGTATTGCCAGGGGAGCAAAAAGGAGAAGAACCATAATGGCAAGCAGAGAATAGTTTATAATTTCATCGAGAGTCAATACATGATCCAATACCGTAGCCAGAACCAGATAAACCCCAAGGAGAACACTCGCCATTTGTGCAAACATAAAATGGACTTGCTCTGCGTTGGTCTCCACCAGAGAGGGTTCACAAGGACGGACAAAGTACATTGTCGGAAGGCATATAGCAGGAATTCCCAGAGTGAGGAAGAGAAGCAGGTTGATGGGTGAATCTCGAAGCACTCCGGTGTATATTTCAGTGTAAACAGCTGCACTTAAGCCAGAGTACCCTTTCAGAATGCCAGCAACTGCACCTCTGCTGACTGGGAAGTTCCTCATATTGGTCACAAGAACAGCAGTCCCCATCCATGCACCACCGTTCGCAGCAAGACATAATGCAAACCATATCTGGAAGAAAGCCATTAAGCCCATTATTCAAATTACATTATCCAATAAAGCAAAGATTGGCTCAAATGGAAGATAGCAAAGTAAGGCAAACGCTAACCTCAATTTGAGGGGAAAAAAGAAAAAGGTAAGGCTAATCCCAGAGAATCAACACCTAACTCCATTGAGATCTATCGTGTAGAAGTGCTAACTCGCGCATATTTCAGGTAAACAAAGGTGGTGTTTAGATGGAGAATTGGGAGGTTGAATTTGGGAGTTGAATGTCTCTTCGTAATCAGTGCGTCACTGTAGCATTTTCGTTTGTATGTGCAAAAAATTGTCTAAAAATTGATTAATTAGGCTCAAAATGTTCGTCTCGCAGAGTACAACAAAACTGTGCAATTAGTTTTTGATTTCATCTACATTTAGTACTCCATGCATGTTATGACATTTTGATGTGATGGGGAATCTTCTTTTTGCATAGTGTATTTGGGAGTTGCTTTTTGGGAACTTTTGGGAACTAAACGCGGCCAAAGCCCAATGATGCCTTTTTGTTTACCCAAGTGCAATTAAATCAGTTTACTAGTGTCTGCTTTCGGTGTTTCCAGTTGTTCAAGGAATCTCAGAAAGAGACATTTGTTTGTTTTCAGTACACCAGAAGATCCTACATTGCACAGCACAAAAGTATGAAAGCAACAGCTTGGCGCAAAACTAAGACTTTTCCTCTAAGCTTACACATCAGCACAGTAGAGCAACTCAACTCCCATGGCACAACCTACAGTAGTATACAAAATTACCACTAATAATGATTCGTATGAAGTCGCAATATATATTTTTTTAAGTAAACAGGATCTCAACAAACAGAATCAATCGATCGAGGAAGCAGCCAAGAGGGGGGCGAGAGAGAGACGGCGGAGGCTCACCAGCCAGAAGGGCAGCGCGGGCGCGGCGCCGGAGACGAGGAGCCAGGCGGCGCCGTACCCGAGCAGGCACGCGGCGGCGCCGACGAGGAGGAGCAGCGCGGGGTGGAGGCGGTTGCAGAGCACCCCGGGGAGCAGCCCCAGGTTCTCGCCGACGTCGCAGGCGACCCCGAGCAGCGCGAGGCGGCGCTGGTCGGCGCCGAGCGCGACCTTGAGCGCGTGCGAGTAGAGCGCGAAGGTGGAGCTGGCGCCGCCCGCCACCTGCACCCACACCGCCGCGCCCAGGCCCAGCCACGGCGGCCGGCTCCCGGACTTCACCGCCCCCGCGCCGCCCCGCATCTCGCTGCTCGCCCGAGACGGGAGTGGAGCGGAGCGGAGGGGATAGAGTAGGGGGGCGGGCGAGGGTTGCGGACGGTGCTCCTCCTCGGGATCGCGGGTTGGGGTGGGATTTTTAATGGGGTTTGTGGAGTACGGCCAGCCGGCCGGCGGTGGGCTGGCTTGGCTTGGAGCTTGCCGGGTTTTGGGGCCGTGGGAGACGAGTACGCGTGGAGATGGGAAGAAATGCGGGGAAAGTGGGTGTAAAAGGGGAAACGGATCGGGGGTCGATTGCCATTCCGGATTGGGATTCGGTGCCTTTGCTTCAGCAAGGCACCGCGAGCCTTTAGACCATCTTCAGGCCGTCCGATCTGAGGGCAACGGATGGATCGACATCAACCGTACCGTGCTATAGTGCTAAAAACAGGAGATGTACAGTGCTGGTGCTACAGTGTCATCAACAGTACCCGCGCTACAGTACTTTTATTGTCGTTTTCGACCGGACAGCCAAGGCTCGCGGTGCCTTGCTGAAGCAAAGGCACCGAATCCCTGTCCTGCGATTCCGGTGGAGACGGTCGGGCGTCAAGATGGCAATGGGTACCCGAAACCCGCGTACCCGATGAGTTTTACCCGATTAGAGCGCGGGTATGGAAACATATCTCTGGGCGGCATCGGCCGGGCAAGCGGCCGAGATCTCAGGCTTTGGTATGAGATCGCGGCAGATTCACTGGGCCGGGCCGGACCGGCGCAATGAAGGAAGGCGTTATGGGCCGAGGCAGGGCGGCGAAGTGGGCTGGAAAGTTTTCGCCTTGAGCGCACTTTGGCCGTGTTTAGTTCCATAAAGTTTATAAAAAGCAACTCCCAAGTTTACTATGCAAAAAGAAAGATTTCCATCACATCAAAATGTTATAATATGCATGGAGTACTAAATGTAGATGAAATTAAAAACTAATTTCACAGTTTTGTTGTACTCTACGAGACGAACATTTTGAGCCTAATTAATCAATTTTTGGATAAATTTTCACACATACAAACGAAAATGCTACAGTAGCGTAATGATTACGAAGTGACATCTTACTCCCAAATTCAACATCCCAATTCTAACATCTAAACACCCCTTTGTAACCATTTTCTGAAAACAGCCTGCCTAAGTAGACACCTTGATCTGCGTGCACTCTGATCACCCAAATCACACACGACCAGACCCTTTCAGGATGTGTCGTAGTGTGGTGTCGTCGTCTCCGCTTCCTTTACCAGACCCTTTAGTGCTCCGTCCCCTCCCTCCGGTGGATATGCTGCTATCCACCGATTACTGTAGCTTCCTGGCGCCGGATGCTAGTTCCACCGCAGCTAGTTCTGGCAAGGACCCAGATCTCATCTTTCTCCTCTCATCCCCTCCCATCCCCTGTCATCCCTGGCTATTAGCCTTTCCGGTGCCTGCTGATGAGTGCCGCTGCCAACTTCCAGCCACCATGGTCATGGAGTCCTCCAACCTCCACCTCTAATGGAACAAGAGATCACCTGAAGTTACGGCAGCTCATCCTCGTGGAGGTGTTCAACTTTGCTTAGGAGCGTAAGGTATGTAACAATTCAATGATGCATCTCTGTTCAAAGTGCAAACTAAATCGGTTTCGAAGTTAACACTGTTCCAAGTAGCAGTTAATTTGCATTCCAAGGTGTTCAATCTCTGTTGAAAGCTGCAACTGATATGGCTTCAAAGGGGATGCATCTCTGTTCAAAGTCATAATTAGTTTGGACTCAAGGCTGCCTTTTGGTTCAAAGTCGCAATCCTGTCGGACTTCACCTGTGAATTGGGTAATTAGGTTCCTGCTCTTCTGAAAACCTGAAAAAGTTAATAATTAGCTTGGTAGGTGGATAGAGATAGATTGTAAATCCTAGCAAAAATACTAGTTTGACTGCCCAAGCATGTTTTCAAATTGGTGAATGGATAGTTGATCTTCAAACTATAGTGACATGTCTGCTTGTAAAGTTATGTATATGGATAACCATATCTAATGTGAAATTTGTTTATTATTAGATGGGATGTCGATGCCAGACCTTGTAAGAGTTTGAGAATACCATGGAGAACGAATTACAACACACAGGTGTGGTGCCAAGGGACCTTACATTCCATTTCTTAGAACGTATTACAAATAAGTTCTCCAAGGGTAACATAATTGGTTATGGTGGCTATGGAGTGGTTTACAAGGTATGATTTATGTCTTCTATACTTCAAATTATATTACCACTGACTACACCAACCCATTTACCATGTTAACAAGATATAATTGAACAGGGAGTACTTGACAATGGGGAAGAGATTGCTGTGAAGAAGCTTTATAATAATAATTCAGGAATTGAGGAAGACATGCAATTTAAGAATGAGTGTACTAACCTTATGAGACTCCAACATCAAAATATTGTACGCTTAGTTGGGTACTGCTATGAAATAGCTCACAAATTTGTGGAGTGCAATGGAGAACATGTTCCTGCTGGAGTGGAAGAAAAAGCTCTCTGCTTTGAATACTTGCAGGGTGGAAGCCTTGAACAACATCTTTCTGGTAGGATTAAGCTCTGTTTGTTTTATATTACTTTTTCCCGAAATAAAGTTTATCTCTAAACCTTTTGTCTTGTTAATGAACTCTGATTTATTTGTACAGATGAATCCTGCGGACTTGGTTGGCACACACGTTATAAAATAATTAAAGGAATTTGTGAGGGATTACATTATCTTCATAATGGATCCAGAGATCCTATTTACCATCTGGACTTAAAACCTGCAAATATATTGCTGGATAAGAACTTTGTTCCAAAAATTGGAGATTTTGGTTTGTCAAAACTCTTTGATTCAACACAAACCTGTACTGCAACAGGAATCACAGGAACGCTGTAAGTTGATGCCACATAAGGTATTATCAACATTTTTTGTTCACTTCTTGTAAAAATAATTGTATTTGACATGCAGTGGATACATGCCACCAGAATACATCAACAGATACAAAATCACATCAAAGTTTGACGTATTCAGTTTGGGCGTTATAATCATACAAGTAATGACAGGACGTGAGGGTTACGCAAGATTTGGAGATATGCCTTCCCAAGAGTTTATTGATCTTGTAAGAAAATATCCTACATCATGAACAGAAGACATTTTTCACAATTATGTTGTGCCTACTTACCTTTGTACATATATACCATCATTCGGCAATATGTTTCAAATCTGTAGGTACATGAAAACTGGGGGGAAAGGCTTCAGGCCACAATGTCATCACATACGTCACATGAAATTAAGTCATGCATTGAAACAGCGATAAGATGTGTGGAGGTTGACCGAGAGAAAAGGCCTACCATAGCAGAGATTGTTGATGAACTGGATAAGATTGATACTGCAAAAACATCAGTTGTAGACCAGGTTTTGTCACACTGTTAGCCATCAATTGTTAATTTTCACCTGCAACAGACTTGCCTTTTACATATTCTACTGTTCCTCATCCTATGTTGTATGGAACAGGCTAGCTAAATTCCCTAACTGTACTCTAATTAACAATTTTTCCACTCATAGACTAGCTACTACCCTCTTAATTTCAATCTTTGGTACTTTAACTATACTGTTTTTACCTTCTACTATTATACTCTTTTCATATATCTATATGAGTAATAAGAATTAGAAAGAAGACTAATGATAAATTATTAGAGCTAAAAAAATCTCACTGTAGCTGCCACCAGTCTTTTTGAAAAAGTAAAATTGGAGCTAAAATTAAATTTGGATCATTTATAATGTAATGTGCTCAACTGATTACTGATGATTTTTTATACTATGTTGATAGTTGGGTATGTATTTAAAGCTCTGTTTAACTAGATTGATGGATTTATTGTAATACACTCCAACAGTCTAAATTTTTCAAGATAAGTATTAAACCTATTTTTATTGTTGCAGGACAATTTACAAAGCACACAAGACAACAAATACACAAGTTCCGGTAAGCATCTCCAATTTGTTTCTAGTGGCTAAATAATGTATTGAAAAACAAGTTGATTCACAAGGTAAGGAGATAAGAGCTTTCCTCTGGAAGATGCTTAAAATCTTGATAAACTGCTATATATGGTTTAGAGAGAGCTTATGGAATGAATTTCTCTCTGGCACTAAATGTTGACTGTTTTGTGTTTCCATCATTCATGTGCCTCTGTGGCAGTAAAAAAATGTCATTCAGCAGAATTTTATTTTGGGCATATTATTGAGAGTGTCTGTCTTAATTGTTATTGCAAGGATAGGACACCAATTTTAATAAAATATGGGGTGCAGGTGCTGCGGGACGCCGAGTGGTTGCTCGTGGCAACCCTTCTAGGAATCCTAGCATCAAGTATTGGGACGAAGGTACAAGTACAGGGACAAAAGAGCAAGAACACAGGACTCTAGAACCGAAGGTCCTAGAGGAAGACCCATTGGAGTATTGGACACTCAAGATACTGGTCTTCAATCTGGTGGGTTACTCCAGAGGTTCCGCTCTATGTGGGCTGTGGCCAAGCCCACCTTGAAAGCCAAATCTGAGGGCCGGCAAGACGGTCTCCTCTGGTGGCTTGATCTTGGGCGTTGCCAAGAAGGGGACTTCTCCTTCTCCGTTGTGCAGGCCAACCAACTACTCGAGGACCAGAGCTTCATCGAATCAGGCCAGCCTTTCGGCACCGTTGTCGGTCTCTTCGACGGTCATGGCGGTCCTGAGGCTGCCCTCTTCATAAGGGACCACCTCCTCACGAACCTCCAAGGTGAGACCCGAAGTGCAACCAGATTCACTGTCTAGCTGCTTAACCTGCATACAATGTGGATTAAGTAGGTTTGATCTGTGTAGAGGCCGCATCTGGCCCGCAGGGCATGACAGCTGATGCCATCAGGGAGGCATTCCTGGCCACAGAGCAGGGATTCATCACGCTTGTGTCACGCCAATGGGAGATCAGGCCAATGCTGGCCACCGTAGGGTCATGCTGCCTCGTTGGCATTGTGCACCAGAGGACTCTCTTCATTGCCAACCTTGGGGACTCCCGAGCTGTTCTTGGGAAGGTCAGCCCTGATGGGAAGATTGTGGCGGAGCAGTTGTCCAGGGAGCACAGTGTCAACTATGAGGAAGCCAGGAAGGAACTCATAGCTGAGCACCCAGATGATCCGCATATTGTTGTATTTAATCATAATGTCTGGAGAGTGAGAGGCCTCATACAGGTCTGTCTTATCTTAATGTTTAGTTTTGTGTCACAATACTTGAATTGTATATATTCAGTGCTTACACAGTGATGATATATGCAGGTGTCAAGATCAATAGGTGATGCATACTTGAAACACCCGCAATTTAATAGGGAACCGCTCCATCAGAAGTTCAGACTTCATACACCACTCAGCAAACCTTTATTGAGTGCCAATCCATCTGTCGTATCTCATAGTATTCAACCAAGTGACCAGTTCATCATATTTGCCTCAGATGGTCTGTGGGAACACTTGAGTAACCAGGAGGCCGTTGACATTGTTAAAAAACGTGCTGTAAGTTTCCACTTGTCTTTCATTCCATTGAGCTCGTTTATGTGGTGCTTCTTAGTTTCTTGGATTGTAGCCTTGTCCATCAACGATCTGATATGCCTTGTTTGCTGTACTAGTCGTAATGTCCAAATATTTTGTTCACTTGCATATATATATTTGCAAGGATAGTCCTGGTGTTCCCTGTCGATGGATTAATGACAGTGCCTCTATTATGAATGGCATGCTTGTCTTTGGTTTACTCAGGAGGGAAGTGCAAGAAGACTCATCAAAGCAGCTATGCATGTAGCAGCCAAGAAACGTGAGATGCTTTACTCACATCTTAAGAAGATCGATAGGGGGGTTCGCAGGCATTTCCATGACGATATTACTGCCATCGTCTTATATTTTAACCATGCGGTACATTCCCTTCCCAAAATTTTCCTCAAAAAAAAAAAGAAGAAGCTTTCCATAAGACTAGACCATTACCTAGTTTATCCATGTATGCTCAATTTTCTGTCACCAGCTTTGGCCAATGAGATGCTTTCATAATCGAAATTGTTATGAAATATATATATACAACCTCGACCTCCCGGCCCGCGGCACTTTATATGATACTAGTTACAAATGTATGTGCAATGTGCAGGTGCTGTTCTATGCGATAATAAAAAAAACCCTAATGTAATAGAGCAAGTTATTGAATTAAGTAAGAACTCTACTCATGTCCGAGGTATTGGAGGTGGTGTTATTGCGATCCAGTCACCTGCTAGTGTCATTCAGTCGTCGGTAAACGCTCGATTTTGAACGTACCATACAGTAGCCAATGGAATTACGGTTGTTATTTTGTAATTTTATTGTTTTCCCCTTTAAATCATAGTTCAAAATTTAGTCTCGTCCTAAGTTAAACCTTTATAACTTCAATTAAATTTATAAAAAAAATATAATAACACTTACAATACTAGTTAAATGCACAACAAAGTCATATTTTATGGTGGATTCAATGAAACTAATATGATGTTATAATGCTTTTTTATATGAACTAGATAAAGTGAACTATAGGTGCAAAATATGATTTAATTTAAAAAGAACATGCCTTAATTTTCTTAGTTGGCTCTATATTTATTAAAACTAAACGGAGCATGCTTTAATTTTTAAATATACTGTTCCATAAGTTTGACTTTAAATTAAACTAGGAAAGGTGCCCGTGCGTTGCTACGGGCAATATAATCTTCGTGTATAAGTATAGATATTTTGATGGAGTGATATATTTCCTTGAACAAAGTAACATTAAGTGATCCACTATTGGAACGAGTAACAACATGAGTAAGATAAGATACTAAATGTGTAAGACAAATGACGTAATTAGTTCTATAATAATAATAAGATAATCACGATCTTTGATGTTCTTTATTCTCACCCAACTTACAAAAGCAATAAGGACATGACCAATTCAATATAATATTTGAATTGAAAGGGAAAGGAAAAATAAAGGCAACCCACTTGGTACATTTATTCATCATCAACAACACGACCAACCAACATCTTGTCACATAAACACATAAACACCGAGCATAGAGGATTTATCTCGAACCATCACAACACCCTAATTAATTTTGGCTTTCTTAAATCCTTTGAATCAATCATGCACCGTTTGCTAAAAAAATATAATTCATGTACATTTACCTCAAATCTAAAGGATATGTAGTAAACAGAAAACTAATGATGATGCATAGTTGAACTGGTCAAAGAAAAAAAGCTAGACACCAGCCCTCACCAAACAATATGCAGTAGTATGTAAATGACAAACATTAAAGAGCTATGAATCAGTTTTTATGAACTTTACGAACTTAAACAAACAGAAAATTGAAATATGCTACACTGGTTATGAGAACAGATAGCTTTTATAGTTTTGCACCTGTCAGTAGCAACTCTCTAATTCAACACTACTTTCATGTCACATTGTCACCACGAACCATTGAAAGGAAGAAACATTTCTACAAACATGTATTTAGTATATGAAAAAAAACCTTGGAAATTAATAAACTTTCCCTTATCGAAAAAATGTATCTAGCATATGATATGGCATCTTGCTAGCAGAGAAAAAAATGCTCCCTAATTTCTCTTATTCTCTGTCCAATATGTCCCAAAAAATGGTTGAGGCCAATTATTAAGAATTTTACTGTAGTGTTGAGAGGACAAGAATTACAGACCTCCACTTTCACTGCAGACCTATATTTTCAATTCAACTTTTTCTTAATTCCAAAACATCTGTCGGTGACTCAATTATTTCTCTTCACCTGAAATCAAGTTTCAAATGGAAAGGGATAAAAGCTTATTTGCACATTATGCCAAGAAGATGTTAGATGCAACATACAAGTTACTGTTTTTCTAGGTTGCTGGTATATCCTAGAAATAGCTAGAAGCCTAGAAACAATATAAATTACAATTAGAAAACACATCCTATTTTGTATAAATATATATCATTTGAAACAAAAAACATACACCAAATACTCCTAATCTGGTATTATGAAAATTAGGAAATGTCAACTAACCATGATTAATCTTTAGTGGATAATAGAACCATTGATCACCTGAAAACAAATAAGTCTACATCAGCTAATCTATTGAACAAAAGGATCCAGTGTATGATAACTGCATCAGCCCAAAAGAAGTTCCAGGAATATGTCCAGTATAGAATTTAGTTTATCATCATACCTCATCCATACGGAGTGCAGCACAGCGACAGAAAGCTTGAGGCAGCTCACCATGCCCATATACATAGGATAAATGAAAGCGCAAGTCTGACTCCCTTCCGGCAGGACATTCCTTTTACAACATCAACCAAGACAAACTAAATAAACAAACACCATACCTCACAATTTGGCAACGTCATAAATTAACTGCAGCTAACCTATAAAAAATAGATCAACCAGTACAATTGCCGAAACAATTACACACAAATCAAACAGAATACGACCTATATGTTCCTCAGCAAACAGAAGGTACTCTCTTCCCTACTTCCTCACCACTCTCATAGTCTCATCTTTTTTTCTTGATACACTGTCAGGTAATAGCGTGGGCATTGATTACTTTTCAGTTGCATTCAGTTTCCAAATTTCACCAAATTTCCAAATATCAAAATCTCGAAAGTATATTAAAAAAAATGGGGACACAGTAATGCTGCCGTGACAAGGCCATGCTAAAGAAAAACAAAATGGCTCAAAGTGCACCATTGTAACTCCAATGTTATTAAAACGGTCCTCTATTTTTTAAGCTTAGTTATATTGTCAAAAAATACAAAATTTCCCCATCTTTCCTGCTTGGTGGGAGCTGCTCAGTTTGGTACCTAATATCTGAAAGAGCTTAGCTTGTTATAAATGCCTACGTTATTATAGTAAACTTGACATGTGTTTCATTTTCTGACTCAGCTTCTAGTTTGACTTTAAGGGAGCTTAATCGCTATTGCAGCTTAAGCAGCGAACTACTTTCAACAGTCCCATCACTGCCATTTATTTTTTAAAAAAGGATTGGAATTGAAGCAACATCTTTCTAGTGCTAATTGACGGCCCCCATTGCAAGGATTTCGACATATTTTCTTAAATAGCTCAAATTGATGAAACATACCTTGTAGGCCTTTCTAGTGCTAGTTGAGCACAACGGTAGCAAAAAAGGGAAATGCATTCCGCTAGTAGTCCAGGCAGCCATAAGTATAGTGCTCGATCACAGCTAATTGACATGACAGTGTTAAGAACCGAACTTGCTTTTGAGGCTAGTCAGGGTTGACCATCACACATTGAGATTGAGCATTCAGAAACTCTCGGAGCCTTCCCAGCTGCTGACATGCTGGAAAGATTAAATGATTAAAATAGCAGGATCGAATGGAGCAAGTGGACAACGATTTCAGTAATAGGAGGCTTGATGAACAGCTACAAAAATCACACCGAGATGCATTGTATTGAAGCTGGTACTAAATCATGTGCTGTTGAAGCGACTGCTGCTGCAACTGGAAGTCGAGGCGGAAGATCTCGATGTTGGCGCACGCGGAGAAGCTCATGTCGACGGCGGCGCTCATGACACCGGCGGCGAGATAGGTACTGCATGTTCTAGGGTTGGAGGTGGGGGAAGGGGAGACGAGTGGATGAACCTGATATGGCGTGCACGTACTCTCCTCGGCGAATCCCCCGCGCGTGGAGCCGTGGAGGAGGTGGGCGGCGGCCGCGGACCCCAGCAGCTGCCACACGCAACGGGAGCAGGCGGCGGCCTTGGCGGGCGCGGTCCTGGCGGCGGCGCTCCTCTCTTTTTCTCCCCTCGACTCGATCCGGACGATGAAGCGACAGCGGCGCGGCGATGGGGGAGGAACGGATGAGATCGGAAGCGGAGCCGTGTTGAAGTCCCCGCGGTCGTCCTCGGTAGAAAGTAGGACCAATTTTTGTGTCCACTTCGTTTTTTTAGGAGGAGAGAAGGGAGTCATCATCATGTTTTATTGTTTGGATTACATTCTGGTTGTCAATTGAGGAATTTTTTTTATTAGATTATGCTATAAAGGGCAGACTGGATCAATTAATAAGTGCTAGAAAAATCTTTAAAACTTATATAGTAGGACAATAATAATTTATCTTAAGTAATTATTTTGTTTCTTATCGTGCAGCAGGTATCACCCAGGCAAAATGTACAGATCACGCGAGCACTGGCTGGCTATTTAGGCATCAGAGTTCCTGGTTCGCAGGATCGAGTTGTGGTGGTTGCTGGCAAGCAGTATTCTCCAAATCGGTTTCTGACAGTTGCTGCCACTCTTGAATTTGAGTTTGGCACTACAAATCATGGTTGCAAGATAGGCGTTGATCACAATGACAATCAGTTCTTTGTCCTCTGCCCTACTGTTGAAGCTGCTTGCCGTCTGCATGCACATATGTTCTCTTCAAGTGCAACAGATGACTGCGTTAGGTTCGTACTTGTGGCCAACTGTAAATTCTACGCTACTGATGTAGATCCGTCCCTGCACATGACTCTAAGAAGGGTGGAGGCATAAAAACAATGTTTTTATGTTGAATTGTCGACTAAGCAAGTACTCTCTGTTTTAAATTATAGGTTGCTTTGGCTATGTATCTAGCAAAAGTTAAGTACTTATAATTTGGGGCGGAGAAAGTATTATGTAGTTTTATGCATCCAGCTAGCAATTGGTTTGTTAATAGCAATGTTTAATTATTCTTTTACCAGTGGCAAAATGTTTCATGAGACGCCATTTCTCTTACCGGCCGGCGCTCAACGCCGGCGCCGACGGCGTGTCGCACAGCACGACCTTACGGATTATTGTGTACGTGCCGTGCCACGTGGAGGCGTCCGCGTGGGAGTGGCCATGATCGTGCTCCCCTCGCGTCGGCTATGGATTTTGTTTTTTACGTAACGGAATAGAAGAATCGAACTGTTGTGAAATGCGTATCGGATGGTATGATTGCAGCGCTACAAAACACTTCCGGCGTGTGCGCTACAAAACACTATAGGCTATGGGCTCAAGAAACCGCTGGGCCTTCGCGATATAAGCTATGGGCTCAAGAAACGTTCTGGCAAGCGAGCGAGTCCGAGAACCAGCGAGCCTGAGAATCAGTAGGATTAAACCATGTCCCTCTTGTGAATTAGCCTGTAGTCCAATAGGAAGACGATGCAGCGAAACGTTATCCGTCAGGGTTTAAATTCTATAGCTCGTACCTTTTCTTGAGATTTTTCTACGGATTTTCTGGCGCTATGCGTTAAGTGGTAAGCGGCGTTTCCATCGACAATGAGATGCCAACGTTGACTTCAGGAATCTCCAGATCTACCGAGTGCTCAGTCTATCGGAGATACTCATAGGGATAAGGTTCATGTACGTGTATATTTTTAGGGGTGAGTGTGCGTACGTGTACGTATAATTTAAAAAAAATGTCGCTGCTCTTGCCTATATAAAAAAAAGCTATATATTCCCTACTCCTCGTCGTCGTCGACCTCGGCATCCACCTCAGCATACCCCTGGGCATCAACCTGCTTGAGGATGTCCATCTCCTGGTCGTACGCCATCTTCAACGAGGCTGAAAGTCTGGCAATGCTCTCTCGCAGTTCCGCCTCCTCTTCGGACCCCGGGGGCTCCAGGAGGAGATCTTCAGAGATGCCGCTAAAGGACTTTTTCGGGGGGTTCGCCCGAATGGCGTTGATGCACCGGTCTGACACCCTCACCTTCACCACCTTCTTCTTCACGGCTCCCGCGGGCTTGCCCTTGACCGCCGCCGCCTCCGCCTTGTTGTTGCCGGCTCCGGCCTCCGACTTGTTGTTGCCGGCTCCGGCCTCCGACCCCGCCGCCGCCTTCCCAGTCATCCACTCCATCAGCTCCTCCACATCCGTCGTCGCCATCGCCATGGCTGCTCCCTCTCTCTCTCTCTCTGGATTGCAATGTCGAGGCGGCGACCGGCGGGTGTGGTTGTGTTGGCCGACGGCGCCGATATATATATCCCCGCAACCCAGGCTCTATCGGGTCCATCTTTTCTCGGGCTCGGAGTTTTCTTTTGCCTCTGATTCCGACTCGTATGCCCACACGCGCCGCGTGGATCGAGTTGGGCCAATTGGGCCGGACCAACCCATTAGCACACTTCGCTTCCGAAGCAGCATTTGCTTATATGATCTGTCTGTGACCCATAGCACCTAACCGCCCAAGGTAGTGGATTAAACAATCTGACGTACAGTAATAAGCTTGCAATTTTTAGATAATGGATAATTTTATTACCCGGCCTTGACCAAACGGCTACGGTCCGAGACCAAATTCAGTTCACACAATTGCAGCACATCCGTCTGCAACACACTTAGAGAAACTCAAAACCACACCAAACAGTTTGACAGAGGAATTAATACATAATCCTGTTACTAATCCTCCAGCCATGGTGGGCGAAGATGCGCATGGCCAAAACCTCCAGCGCCTGGGCAGCTTCTTTTATTGACTCCCTGTCCTCTTCAAGCCGATGCAGGTGTGCCCAAAATCGAAGCCAGTAAGTTCCTCTGAACAGTACCTGTAGATAAGATTTTTGTGGTGATTTGTCAAAAACAATGTCGTTCCTGCTCAACCATAT
>OAMR01000022.1:67598-104201 GCA_900205405.1 Echinochloa crus-galli | reverse complement strand
ACCATCTTGCTAATCTATATTTTTTCTTATGATTATCAGATTGCCAGAAGAATCTTGATCTATAATAATCTAGTCTCTCCAGCACCCCTTTTGGAATCTCAAAAAAGGAAAGCATAAAAACCCCCAAACTCGAAAGGACAGAGTTAATTAGAACTAATCTCCCTCTTACGGACATATGCTTTCCTTTCCATTCTGCCAACTTTCGCTCAAACTTTTCCTCGATGGCTTTCCAATCTGAGTTACACAGCTTCCTATAGTGCATCGGAATGCCTAGGTAGCGAAACGGATAGGAACCACAACGACACCCGAATAATTCTGCATACTGCTGCTCATAGTCCTTGGCTTGGCCGAAGCAGAAGACCTCACTTTTATGAAAGTTGATTTTAAGACCCGACAATTGCTCAAAAGCACATAATATCAGTTTCATATTAGTTGCTTTCGCAATATCATGATCCATAAAAAGGATAGTATCATCCGCATATTGTAAGATGGACAAACCTCCCTCTACTAAATGCGGTACAACTCCTGAAATTTGACCCTCTGCTTTGTCTCTATTAATAATAATTGCCAACATATCAACTACCACATTAAACAATAATGGTGAAAGCGGATCCCCTTGTCTAAGTCCCTTCCGCGTTTGGAAGTTGTTACCTACCTGCTCATTCACTTTAATACCGACATGTCCCCTATGTGTAACATTCTCAATCCACAGTCTCCACTTTTGTGCAAAACCTTTCATCCTCAAGGTTTGCTGAACAAAAGTCCACTTCACCTTATCATATGCCTTTTCAAAATCAATTTTGAATATGACACCGCTCTTATGTTTCCTATGCAACTCATGAATCGTTTCATGAAGGACCACAACGCCTTCCATGATATTCCGACCAGGTATAAAGGCCGTTTGGGTAGGACTAATCACTTTCTGTGCTACACTAGAGAATCTATTCGTCATCAACTTTGTGAATATTTTAAAACTCATATTAAGTAGACAAATAGGTCTATATTGTTGTATTTTAAGAGCTTCTTTGCTCTTAGGTAACAAAATTATTGTACTAAAGTTTAAGCTATATAACGGTAAATTACCCTTGTGGAACTCATGGAAAAGGCACACCAAGTCATCCTTAATGAAGTCCCACGATGCCTGATAGAATTCTATCGGGAAACCATCAGGCCCAGGGGCTTTATTATGCTCCATCTGGAAAACTGCCTGTCTCACTTCCTGTTCTGAAAATTCCGCCACCAGAATCTCATTTTCAGCTGCCGAGACTTGAGGGATATCCTCTACTCGCGACTCATCAAGCTGAAAATTATTGCCATCAGGAGGGCCAAATAAACCTTTATAATAAGTGGTAATGTACTCTTTGAGGTTATCGTCACCACTTATTATTGTTTCCCCATCCTGAAGCTGGAAAATCCTTGTTTTGCGGTGTCTCCCATTCGCAATCAACTGAAAATATTTAGTGTTAGAGTCGCCTTCCAACAGCTCCTTCACCTTCGCTCTTTGATACTATTTAATTTCTTTCTCTCTTAACAATTCAGCTAGACGGTTATGAAGGTATTGTTTTAGATCAACCTCCTGAGCTGACAGAAGATCAGATTCCGCCTTCTTATCCTGTCTAGTTTGTCCAATATCCTTTTTTAATAAGCTTGCAATTGCAATCGGTCTGATAGGAAAGGGATTATTGTTTTGTATGGCACCACTGGTGCTCAAAGTTTAACCTTATTATTAATGCATACGTATGCTGGTACGTATAATGTTATGGGTCTTCCAAAAAAACATTAATTTCAGATAGAGACGTATCACGTATGTCACATATCATATTCACCACCCATCGCCATGAAAAACTGCATTGGATGAGCTCATGCGCACACTCATCTTTGCGTTGACATTGCATTGCAAAATGATCACAAATATATAAATGTAAAACCAATAGGATGAAATCCCACCCACACTACCAAAAAACCGAAACACCACATCCCCACCCAAACCAACACCCAACAAGCAAACCACGTTGCAGTATCCCGATCCAGAAATATAATGCTCCCAGCGAGTCTAAATCCTCTAATCCAATCACCCCGCCTTGGCGACGGTGACGGCGCCGAACCACCGCGAGCAGGTGTACACCGAGCAGAAGGCTTGCAGCGTGGTGAGCAGCAGCATCATGATGGCAGCCAGGAAAGTGAGCACCTGCCACGAGCTGAACACGTACTTCCGCATGAACCGCTTC
This sequence comes from Echinochloa crus-galli, assembly GCA_900205405.1. NCBI lineage: Eukaryota > Viridiplantae > Streptophyta > Magnoliopsida > Poales > Poaceae > Echinochloa > Echinochloa crus-galli. The sequence goes on along the minus strand of OAMR01000022.1, from coordinate 101,973 downwards.
GTCTTCACCCGCCACCGCGAGTTGTAGTAGCGGTTCACCTCCTCGACCGCCCGGTCCACGAACGCCACCTTGGTGAGCCGCACCGACCGCGTCATCCCGTTCCACAGCTTCGCCGCCTCGCCGTCGCTCTTCATCCGGTTCAGCACCACCCCGCGCCGCCGCAGCGCCGCCACGTCCTCGTCGGTGTCGATGATCCCGTTCATGAGCTCCGTGTACCGCGCCAGCACCAGCGGGCCCGACGCCGCCGACGCCTCGTAGGCGACGAGGTTCCGGAGCACCACCTCCGTGTTCGAGTCCAGGGTCACCGCGGGGAGGCTGAAGGTGAGGGTCTTGGCGTCGAAGGCGACGGTGGAGACGTCGCCGGCGTCGTCTCGGCGGCGGCAAGGCGCTGCGGCGGGTGTCGTCGAGGATGGCGCACCTCGTGGACTTCGCCGGGAGGAAGTCGGCGCACGGCCTCATCCTGCGCGACATGCTCATGCTCGAGAACCAGGTCCCGATGTTCCTGCTCCGGAAGATCCTCGAGCCGCAGTGCGCGTCGGCCGACGACGCCGGCGAGCTCCTCGCGCGGATGGTCACCGGGCTCATGAAGGAGCTCTGCCCGTTCAAGATGATGGAGAGCTTCCCGGCGGCCGACGCCGGCAAGCACGCGCACCTGCTCGAGGTGCTCTACTACATCCTCGTGCCGAAGCCGGCGGCGGCGGAGGACCCCGCGGCGGAGCCCGACGGCGCAACGGCAGCCGCCGCGACGAGGGGTATGACGACATTGAGGAGCAGCTGGTGGACGGCGGCGGCGGCGGCGCGGAGGAGAAGAGGCCGGCCGGCGGCGGCGGCGGCTGCGAGTACGTGAAGCAGCTGTTCCTCGCCGTGTGGGCATCGTGTCGGGGCTCAACACGACGGGGCCCATGCGGTACGTGACGAAGCCGATCGAGTTCGCCATCAAGGCGCCGTGGAAGATGCTCACCATCGTGCCGGGGTGGGGTCCTTCGTGTCCGGCGCGGCGCCGACGGGCCGAGCGGCGGCGGCAGCCCCCGCGACCCGAGCTCCGCGGGTTACCTGACCCGGCCGCCGCTGATCGAGGAGATCATGATCCCGTCGGGTCCGAGCTGGTCAACGCCGGCGTCAAGTTCCGCCGACCGCCGGCGACCTGTCGACCGTCGCCTTCGACGCCAAACGGCGGACGTTCAGCCTCCCCGTGGTGACGCTGGACTCGAACACGGAGGTGGTGCTCCGGAACCTCGTCGCCTACGAGGCGGCGGCGGCGTCGGGCCCGCTGGTGCTGGCGCGGTACACGGAGCTGATGAACGGGATCATCGACACCGACGAGGACGTGGCGGCGCTGCGGCGGCGCGGGGTGGTGCTGAACCGGATGAAGAGCGACGGCGAGGTGGCGAAGCTGTGGAACGGGATGGCGCGATCGGTGCGGCTCACCAGGGTGGCGTTCATGGACAGGGCGGTCGAGGAGGCGAACCGCTACTACAACTCGCGGTGGCGGGTGAAGACGAAGCGGTTCATGCGCAAGTACGTGTTCAGCTCGTGGCAGGTGCTCACTTTCCTCGCCGCCATCTTGATGCTGCTGCTCACCACGCTGCAAGCCTTCTGCTCGGTGTACACCTGCTCGCGGTGGTTCGGCGCCGTAACCGTCGCCAAGGCGGGGTGATTGATCGCTGATCAGATCTTGCCGGGGGGCCTTTTTCTTTGTTTTCTAGATCGGGCTACGCGAATTGATTTGCATGGGTTTGGTTAATTTGGATGGAAATGGCACGGTATACAGTTCATGGATAGTGTGGCTGGTTTTTTTTTCGTTTTTTATGGTTGTTGTTTGTTGTTCTGATGACGTGTGTAAAGTGCTAAAGTGATTGATTTTGTTTGTGATTCGTGAGATTAATAAAACTTGTGCGTTTTGCGCCATTGGTTTAATATTGTAATCATCTCCATGCAAATCCTATGATTATTGGAGTTACGGGTATCTTCCATGTGAATCATGATATATAAGGGAAACTTAAATTAAATGAGTTACAAGCTTAATACTTCGAAAATTTTCATCCATACCATCAAACCGAGCCTTTTAACTTAAACATTCAAGATGTCTTGCGAGACTTCATATCATAAATTAATCTGTCCAAATCAACATGACGCCGGCGAGCTCCTCGCGCGGATGGTCACCGGGCTCATGAAGGAGCTCTGCCCGTTCAAGATGATGGACAGCTTCCCGGCGACCGACGCCGGCAAGCACCCGCACCTGCTGGAGGTGCTCTACTACATCCTCTTGCCGAAGCCGGCGGAGGACCCCGCGGCGGAGCCCGACGGCGGCAACGGCAACTTCCACGACGAGGGGTACGACATCGAGGAGCAGCTGGTGGACGGCGGCGGCGGCGGCGCGGAGGAGAAGAGGCCGGCCGGCGGCGGCTGCGAGTACGTGAAGCAGCTGTTCCTCGCCGTGTGGGGCATCGTGTCGGGGCTCAACACGACGGGGCCCATGCGGTACGTGACGAAGCCGATCGAGTTCGCCATCAAGGCGCCGTGGAAGATGCTCACCGTCGTGCCGGGGTTCGTCGTCTCCGGCGGCGGCAAGGCGCTGCGGCGGGTGTCGTCGAGGATGGCGCACCTCGTGGACTTCGCCGGGAGGAAGTCGGCGCACGGCCTCATCCTGCGCGACATGCTCATGCTCGAGAACCAGGTCCCGATGTTCCTGCTCCGGAAGATCCTCGAGCCGCAGTGCGCGTCGGCCGACGACGCCGGCGAGCTCCTCGCGCGGATGGTCACCGGGCTCATGAAGGAGCTCTGCCCGTTCAAGATGATGGAGAGCTTCCCGGCGGCCGACGCCGGCAAGCACGCGCACCTGCTCGAGGTGCTCTACTACATCCTCGTGCCGAAGCCGGCGGCGGCGGAGGACCCCGCGGCGGAGCCCGACGGCGGCAACGGCAGCCGCCGCGACGAGGGGTATGACGACATTGAGGAGCAGCTGGTGGACGGCGGCGGCGGCGGCGCGGAGGAGAAGAGGCCGGCGGCGCGGCGGCGGCTGCGAGTACGTGAAGCAGCTGTTCCTCGCCGTGTGGGGCATCGTGTCGGGGCTCAACACGACGGGGCCCATGCGGTACGTGACGAAGCCGATCGAGTTCGCCATCAAGGCGCCGTGGAAGATGCTCACCATCGTGCCGGGGTGGGGTCCTTCGTGTCCGGCGCGGCGCCGACGGCCGAGCGGCGGCGGCAGCCCCCGCGACCCGAGCTCCGCGGGTTACCTGACCCGGCCGCCGCTGATCGAGGAGATCATGATCCCGTCGGGTCCGAGCTGGTCAACGCCGGCGTCAAGTTCGTCCCGACCGCCGGCGACCTGTCGACCGTCGCCTTCGACGCCAAACGGCGGACGTTCAGCCTCCCCGTGGTGACGCTTCGCCGTCGTTCTCCGCGGCGGCGGCGTAGATCTGCAGGAACTCGAGCAGGAACGCGCCGTCGACGAGCATCATCCACGCCAGCGTCTCACCGCTGAAGTCGAGGTAGCGGTGGTAGTGGGCGCGGACCTTGCGCTCGAGGCGCTTGAACTGTTCGACGAGGCCGTCGAGCTTGAGCCCCGGCGGGCGGAGGCGCTTCTGGGCGCGGCGGGCGGAGGCGAGCTTGTAGCGCTCCATCTCGTAGAGCTCGGGGCGCCAGTGGTGGTAGGGGCCGAGCGCGATGAACTGGGGGGTGTAGGCCTCCGGCTTGTGCACGCGCAGCTGCTTGGGGACGTTGAAGACGGAGACCGGGATGCCGGTGTCATCGTCGTCGTCGCCGGCGGCGGCGTCGTCCTGGAGGGAGCGCCGGATCTGGACCACCCACCGGACCTCGTCGAACACGGCCAGCGGCGTCTCGTGCCGGCCGGAGGATGGATGATCGGAGGCGGCCATTATTAGTCTCTCTCCAAGATTCCAACGTGTGCTGCCGCTCACGGAGTCACGGCCAGTGCTGCAGACAGAGTCACTCCAACCAACTAACCCGAAATGGTGGTTGTTGCTTGTCAGTCTTACTATCTTGTGTTATATAAGTGGTACTAGCTTCTGCTACTAAAAAATGTAGTATATATGATTTATTTACAATAGGGAACACTAAAATCTAGTTGGGGCCATCTTTTCTCCTTGTTCTATATATTGCTCCACCTCTTCACCATTTTTATAATTCCACTCCTCTTCACCATCTCTACTTGGGAGCTTCTCTGCTGAATTATCAGGGTTAGGGATTATGGGGTAGGGGCATAGGGCTCCTGCGAAGCTCCTGCCTGTCCCTTGTTGCCTAGACTAATTCTAACGTATAGTTTTATGTTCATATTTTTAAGATGGGCACGCAAGCAAGAAATAAAAGAAATGCTGTTTGGGACTATCGTTGCAATAATGCTTAATTTCACGGTATGGTTCCAATGTTTCATTGATTTCGGCCCCTTAGCATAGCTTCGGCTTCTTTATTGGCGGTGTTCACTTCCCTTCCACTTCAAAACTTCACCCAAACTTTCTCTCTCTAAACTTCACTATTCACTATCACATCAAATCTCTCTCCTTATGCATGGAGCATTAAATGTAGGTAAATAAAAAAACTAAGTACATGGTTTTGATGTACACAACGAGACGAATCTTTTGAGCCTAGTTAGATCATGTTAGGACAATGATTACCACAAACAAACGAAAAGTGCTACAGTGCGCTACAATGTTCGATGTGATATTTTCATCCAAATTCACATTCCCCTTCCAGGGAAGTGAACACCGCCATTGTGCATGCACTGTAGCATGCCAGAGCAAATGGCTCCGGGGAGGCGTGAAGCCAAAAAAGATTGGCATGAGTAGGGGGTAGAGCAACTTCATTTTCACTAGGGGCGATAGCCAATTCGACGTCTTATGAGGGGCAATGGCGTAAATGTATGGAGGGAGTTTGGAATTTGGATGGATAAAAATAGCACTATGCGGAAGCAAGTTTGTTAAGTTTTGATCTATATTTAGTTGGACTCTATAAAGTTGATTTTGGTCGTTTGGAGGGTTCTTTTGTGCAGGAAAAGAAAGATCCGAAAGACCGAAACCAGGACGGGCGGGACAAGGGCAAACACACGACGACGTTGGCTCTTGGCTCAAGCTCAAGTTCTCTAGCAGACGACCCATTTGCAATCGCAGATTGAAAGAATTGAATTAACAAAGTTAAGTTGGTAGATAGTCCTTTCAGGCTCGACATGTCTAGCTTCCTTTTTCACACGTGTCTCCTCTCGGTTGCGTGCCCATTCGTCGGGATCATGATCATCACAGTTCACAATCACCACGTCCCAGTCTTCATCCCCACCCAGTACACAGACACGTTCTTCTTCTGCCAAGGGAGATGCAGTGCAAATGCAATCAGTGCTGCAGAAGCGGACCAGCTATCCAGCTCGGCCTTTCCCTTTCTGTATCTCTCGGTCCTGTAACTGTTGTACCTGCCGAAAGCAAAATTGGCAGTCATGAACAGAGGCAGGGCATATGTACCTCGTTAGTTCATTGATTAGTACCTGCGAAACACCATGAACCAAATGGCACACCACTGACAGAGAGTCCGCCAAATTTGCCGGTCTCCGATAAAATCCGAGCGTCAGAGAGACCGATCGATGAGGTGGCACTGACATCCACATCCTTTTAACACATGTTCCAGACTGGAAAGAACAGTGATCTCGGCCGTGGACTGGTCGTGAACCAAAGGATATGATGATGCTGAAGAATCTCTGCAATCTGCCACTTGGTTATTGATTTAATCTGTTACCTTTTTGTACTGATCGACCCACCCGGCCGGGGTTGCATTACATATAAAAACCGGCCTCGTGAAACATGATGGCAGCTGAGCTAGCGCGGGGACGGGGCGCTCGCGATGACCAAGATGAACCGTCGCTTTCGCGATGCTGAAATACGTGGAAATTATTATGCACCCACTGGATTGATTGATTCATTGCTTCGTTTTCATTTCTGACGTGGATGCATTGACATAGGAGCCCATTATTCTAGACGGCGAGCCCGCGACAGCACCACCACTACGGCCGATCAGGCAATAGAACACCTGCCTGCCTCCTCCCATCAGGCAACGTATGTATTCCTGTTCTGCTACGGCCTACGGCCCAACACTCGCGCCGCGCGCTCGTACGTACGTGACCACCTCCTCCCCAACACACCAAGTGCAACCAGATTATTTACTGTGCAGACAATGTGGATTAAGTAGGTTAATTTGATCTGTGTAGAGGCCGCATCTGGCCCACAGGGGAATGACAGCGCGATGATGCCATCAGGGAGGCATTACTGGCCACGGAGCAGGGATTCATCACCCTCGTTTCATGGCAATGGTATCGTGCCAGGCCAAGACTCGCCACCGTGGCCCGTGGGGTTGTTGGCATCGTGCGCCAGGGGACTCTCTTCATCGCCAGCCGTGGGCGACTCCCGAGGTGTTCTTGGGAAGGCCTTGCACGCCACTGGGGAGGCTTGTCGCGATGCAGCTGTACGTCTGAGGAGCACAATGTCAACGTTGAGGAAGTCAGGAAGAAACTCATTGCTGGGCACCTAGATGATCCGCATATTGTTGTACTTAAGCATAATTTCTGGAGAGTGAAAGGCATGATACAGGTCAGTCTTATATTAACGTTTAATTCTGTGTCACATTACTTGAATCGTATCAGTATGTATTCAGTGCTTACGCAGTGATTGGTGCAGATCACGAGACCAATAGGGGATGCTGGATAAAATTCTGGCTAAACTGAATCCGGCTAGCCTGAATTTTATCAGAAGTTGGACGTCATTGCATCGGTAGCTAAACTGAATTTTATCTTTCTACTGGAAGCCGGCCTTCAATTGTGCAGGGCAGGAAAGGACATGAATGCAACTGTTTTGTCACATCGTATAGAGTTTTTGCAATGTACTCCCTCCGTTTTTAAATAGCTTGTCCTAAACGACATATATTCGAGAACGGAGGTAGTATTGGTATAGGTTGACTGTGCAGTGTAAATTTGGTAGCCTACGTGATTATGGCAGCAATAAGTTGCTAGTACAGCACAATATGTCTATTATCTTTATTTATACAAAATAAAGGCACCAACAAACTTGGAAATGGGACCAGAGACTGAACAGAGAAGAAGGTAACTCTGACAGAAATCCGACAACAGAAAGAACGAGCAGAAACAGGCATCAGATGCAGAAGAACAAAGGACTCGCAAACATTGAAACGGAGCAGAGCTTTTATTATAAACAAAGAGCCATTCATTTGCTCCATATGTTGAGCAAAAGAGAGAATAAAGTTCTGTGCAGAGCTTCAGCACACAAATGATGCATAAAACCATGACTTGAACTGAAAGCTAAATTCAACAAACATGGACTCTTTTTTTCAATGTATCAGTACAGTCAAAACCAGAAACATCCATTCTTGTTATCACCCGTGACCCAACAGAGATGAATATGGTTTACTACAACCGATGTTACTTTGCAACATCCTTCACCATTACTTCCACATAATGCTTTCACAAGTTTGTAAGTTCTGAAGCTGAAAGGCCAATTCAAACTCATCCGGACAGCGGAGTGCATCGAATCTAACTAACAGAAACAGTAAAGTTGCTGAGTTTTCTGAAGCCATCTGAACAAAAGAAGAGAAGCTAATTCTCAAGTCATCGTATCCGAAGCAGTCAGAATTCTGATTTCTGAAGAGATGAATTGTGATGTCGTCACAAGTTCTGCTCCCGTATTCCTCTATGGTCCTTATGCATTAACGTCTGGGTATACTAACGCCTCAGCATCTGAAATCGCAAGGGAATAAGTAAAACAATGAGTTACACTTTTGTGAACAACGAAAGAGAGCAAACAATCAGTTACAAGATTAACATTATTGGCTAACGTCAAATGGAACTACTGTACTTTCTGTAGTGAAGATTGGACTATTGGCACAACTGAATTTCTGAACTAAGGACCATGGTAAGAAATGAAAACCAGACAGTTTCTAAAACCAGACCAAAATTAGGACACTCTTAATACTAGAACTGAGATTGTTTCCATTCAACTGCTTCTGCTTAATCTAAGTTCTAAGCTTCTAAAGCATTTTTCAGATTAGCCGAAACCAAAGAATGTAAACAATTTTCTCAAGCAAGCTATCTTTTTTAAAAAGAAAACCAAGAAGAGAATACTACGTATAACAGCTATCTTTTTTAAAAAGAAACAAGTGCAGCAGTACTGTGAACATATCAGCTATGTACACACTGTGCAAGTTAAATTTTCTGTTGTTATCAGTATGATATTATGACCTACTGAATACCTACATACTCTTACTGATCCATATTTGCATATCAAATTCAGAACTACATTACTACTCTGAGGTACGAGCTATGTTGCTAGACACATTTTTCTTGTCATCAGTATTGATCCCTTGAACATTTGTCATCAACTCATCACAGGACCACTTTGAAAATTTCAAATATTACATCTGCAGAAACGGTGACAAGCAGATAACAAGTTCTTACCTGGTGCCCCGGCGGTGTAGATGACGATGTGCATGGGGTCGCCGAGGTTGGTCAGGTCGGTGACCAGAGGGGTCAGCCGCCCGTGCGAGCCTTCCCGCACGCACATTAAGGTGCCGTAGATGTTCCCTTGGTTCGCACGGATCCCCAACAGGGTCCTCAGGTTGAACACTGAGCGGCCGTAGAAATAGAAATGGGGCACACTCTGGTGGCCGAAGTTCAACGGCTGGTCCGAATGCAGGTGCTTGATCACCCGCCCCTGATCCGCCTTGGGCACAGTGCGCCACCAGAATAGGCCACTGCTGAGTAGTTTCTGCTGCAAAGGAATTGTGTTAGGAAAACCGGCCAAACAGCTAGACAACACCGGTGACTGAATGAACAAGAATGTCTGAATAAACATTTGTAACGCGAACGAAATGTTCAGACCAAGATAGGAAGTGCTCATCGTGATCTGTCAAGAAAATACCCAAGACAGAAAACGATGACGAGTAACTCAGATTTTCCAAGGACACATCAAATTCTACTGGTGACGTCGCAGATGGCAGACAAGAACAGCAGATCACCAACTAAGAATATCCAGTGCTTTCAACAAATCGTAATACCTCGATGCAGATAACGAATGACAAAGACAGAGTTCCATAATATTGCAAGCATAGTAATCTACAATCGACAGTAACTTTTGGGTCACTGATAGGATTATAGGAAATGGGAAGCGAACAAAATTAACGTGATCAGGAACTGCTCCCTCCTAAATCGAAATATTGCAGAGGAGCAAGAATTCGAGAACCCGGAACTACAGCTAGCGCGCTTCTTAAGAGCTCGAACTTGTTCATTGACAGAAGAAGTAACCATGGCAAATATGCTAGGAATTCGATCACCACGAACTAATCAGGAAGAATTAAGCAATTATCGGCTTCAGTAAGTGCAGACTTTGCAAGAACAAACGCGCGCAACAATCAGATTCAGCAGTTGCTGTGAGAATCGACGCAAGCAATTAAGGAACATATAGGATCGATATTGGTGTTCGTCCCAGACAAACATCATCAACCCCGTTCACGGATTCCAGTTCCACGAATCCCCATTCCGCCAAAATCAACGCTCGAGTGCCAAGGAGAGCGAAAGGACGGTGAACTCACCGGAGTCGGACGCGGAAGTGGTGGCTGCCCCACTCGGGGCGGGACGACCTCGACCGTCCAATGCCTCATCGTGCTCCGGGTGCCGAAGTAGTAGTCGATGCTGACGCCGTTGTTCCAGATGCGGAACCTGCCGTTGGCGCGGAGGTTGCCGTTCTGGATGTGGCGCAGGAGGACGTAGTCGGGGGCGCCCCCGGCCGGGGGGGCGTCGCCGCCGCCCGCCACCCTGACGGGCCTCCACATGACGGCGTCCAGCGCCGGGTGGTCGAAGCGCGGAGCCCCGTCCTCGTCGGCGTAGAGGTACGTCTCGTGCACGCGGCTGCGGAGCCGCACGTAGATCCCGTCCGGGAAGAGGTCCATCGCCGAGCGCGCGGCGGCCATGCCTATGCGGCGGCGGGAGGCGGGGGCGTACGGCCGCCGGCGAGCTGGTGGGGTTTCGAGGATTCAGGGGCGGCGGGGGTGGGGCACCGTGGGGGAGGGAGGCGAGAGAGCCGAGCAGGTGGTGTTCGTTGCGGGGCGGTTACGTTTGAGCGCCCGGGCGTTTGAACTTTGAAGGGGAAGGTGGGTCGGTTACGGCGTGGCGAGTCTCACTGACGTGTGGGGCCACAGGAGGGGCCAGGCACTTGTGCGGCCTGCCGGCGTTCCAGCTGGCGACATGTGGGCCCATGTCGAGCGCCAGGTCGGCACCAGGGTGGCAAGGTCACCGTGGGTGCGTGATCCGTGTTGGGCCCCCATGAGCTCAATTGGGCTGGTCTGAGTTTCTCGTAGTAACTTGTAACTAGGATTCCTTGTAACTACTACTAGTATCAGCCCAGCCCGCCTACGACTTTGCTTGTCCCCTCCTCTTCTCCTTCCTTGTTCCTCTCCTGACTCCTCCCGCAGCTGCGGCGGCCGATTGGGCGAGAGCAGATTTCATCGAAGCGAAGGAAGCAATCGACGATCTGCTCCGATCCGATTCGATTCGTCATGAAACCCTTCAAGCAGGAATTCTCCTTCGGTCAGTAACTCTCAGTACACATCGATCTACCTCTGTATTTCAGTCAATGTTGAATAAATTCCTGATGCATGCTGGGGATCGGGATGCAGATTGGAGGATCCAGGAATCCGCCGCCATGATCGCCAACTACCCCGACAGGATCCCCGTATGTGAAGCCTCTCCTTTCTTTTGTTTTTGAGGGGACTTCCCCGTTGCTTTTCCCTGTTCCATACCAAACCCTAGGCAGGGGCAGGGGCAGGGATTGCCCCTTCTCCTCTGCTTCGTGTTCACATCACTGGCCAGCCAATTAAGGGTTAATAACTGCTTTATGTCAGGATTGTCAGTGGCATCAAGTGCTGAACTGCTGATTACCTTTGCACTTCCGCCTATGCTCTACCAGATATCAATCTTGTCGCGATGTCACCAAAGGGCACAGCGGATTTTAGGATTCACTTCAGAATTCCCTTGATGCTTCACACAAACTTTTGCCTTTCGGAGCTCTAAAAGAAATCCCTAGCATTCCCAATGCTGGGGCCTGGGGTTTGATTCCGGGTTTTTATCTTGTTTTATCATGCTGTGCAGATTGAATCAGTTCTTTTTCTTCCCAGATATGCCCACTATGCTCCTGCAAATTGATTTTCCGATGCTCAAGGGTTCTTACATGCATGGTCTTGAAACGTTGCAATCCTAGCCTAAACAAAGCACTCTGAACCAATATTACTACTGAAGCTGAACAAATTCTACCCTTAATTTATCCTGCATTCTCCTTTTGCCAGCATATCTTGCTTGGTGAACATGGAATTCCTGTTGTTTGCTTGTATTTGCAGGTCATAGTTGAAAGGTTTTCGAGGAGTAGTTTACCACAAATGGAGAAGAGAAAGTAAGTTGCTACTCTCTGGTGCCCATTACACTGCTATAGATGTATTGGGTTTCTGATTGTCATTTGATTCCATGCCACTTCGTGATTGATGTCTTATTGTAATCTCATTGATCTTCTATTTTAAAGATTGAATTGTAGTAATACATCTCTTTATTTGTGGTGCAGGTACCTGGTTCCCTGTGACATGCCGGTGGGACAGTTCATTTTCATACTACGGTCCAGGTTACACCTATCTCCAGGAACAGCGCTATTTGTGTTTGTAAACAACACTTTACCCCAAACAGGTGAGGCTGCCATTGGTCATATAATCTATTCGTTACGCTGATCCCTGCTGAAGCCTTAGGCATTTAGTTCCTCATTTGCGTTGCATTCTGCAGTGCTATGTTAGGATGAAGCAATTGTAAAAAAAACACTAGGTTTCAAAGCAGCCCAAGGTCAAAGCTAGACATCTTGTGAAAGTAGAAAGGGGTGTTGTTTTGCTTGAATTGATAGTTTCTCCTTTCTTTTGGGGATAAAACTTGAACTGATGGTGATGATGCAATTTCTGTCCACAGCTAACCTGATGGGAAGTGTATATGATTCGCACAAGGACAAGGACGGCTTCCTTTACATGTGCTACAGCAGCGAGAAGACATTTGGCTGACCTGAAATTTGCTTTGCCAGCCAGGTAGCCCGTGCATGTGTAAATGTGTTGTCGTGTGTATATAAGTATAATAACACCGTGCTCGATCTCGATCAACTAATGTGTACATATAATAGCGTGCTACATGGTATCTTATATATCTTAAAAAAGAAGTACGCATATCATTGTCGTGTCGTGTGATTTTTGTCTAGTAGCTATAAATAAAGTAGTACAGTAGTATCCTACCTGCTACTTCCAGCACCATATGTGGGTGTTGATCTAAAAACACACGCATCTGATGGATATGGGCTCCGCCACAGACAGTGCTGGGCCGTGTCCAGAATGGAGCGGCAGCAGCAGCCCGATAGCTATAAATAAAGCTCCCGTATTGTTTCGTCTGATGCGCATGTGCGGATAGGAATGTAGCGTGACAATTTATTCAAGATATAGTGGAAGAAATATTCTTTAAAAATCAGGGGTGCCGGGTTTTCTAGCTAAAATCTGTCGGATTTGTGTGACGGTAAAGAAAAACTCAAAGCACAATCTAATCCTGGGCTCCTGGCCAAGAAAATCTCTCGAACCTAGTTTTACAAGCTTTTTATGCAGCACCCTGAAGGAAAGAATAGCCACATATCATCTATATGAACGTCTCCCAGGTACTAGGCAGATAGATATTGAGACTGGAAAATATATCATCAGGAACACCCGCAAGCACTGAGAATAATTTGCTATAAAAATTGGAGCATTTTCTAAGTTGAAGACTCAAATCGGTTCCTCTTGATTACTTCAATTGTGATCCACCTGTTTAAACGAAGCCTTCGACGCGAATCAATACCCAACTCTGGACACCACGGCACTACGATTATTCTCATTTAATTAAATGGAAAAGGCTGGCCCGCGCATGTTTCACCATCATTTATATGCGACTTCTATACATCTGCTGCAGATCACTCATCAGAAGCGGCTTCTCACAAAATATGAAGGAAACAACAGCCAAGTGGCAGGGATTATTATTGTTCAACATCGACAGCGACCCAGATCAGAGCACTGTTCTTTCCAATCTGGCGATACTTGATGGCATATTGGCATTCCTATTGGGTGGTGGTCGATGGGCCTGATCAGCTTAACAGTATTTTATATTACTCACTCCCCGTTTGCTGGTAGCTCAGGTGTTAGCCATTTTTAGATAGCGAGCTCAAGTGGTAGATTGCAGAGCCCAAGTTGCTGCTGGATCGACCATACCTGTTTTTTCCTTTTCAAACTTGTATACTCTAATAGGTGATTGAATTTTGAATTTAAATCCATTATTATCATATAAATAGAGTCATACACCTACAACTCCACACTCATAGTGTGTTTTCTTCCAAGGAGACATGCATGCGAAAAATGAAAGAAGCCTCTATATTTCAAATCAACAGTATGCCACCATTTGGGAAAAAAAAACTAAATTAAATGAAAACGAAGCCTTCAACGCAAATCAATACTACATATTAGTTATCACATACAGTAGACGAAAAGAAAAAAAGGATGCCGATTTTGCGTCCGCTTAAACGTACTTATAAGTGCCAGCAAATGGTGTTTAGGACAGGCTAGATAGAGGCCCCGCGCATGTTTCACTATCATATCATTTGTATGCATGCGACTTCAATGTGTTTTGCAGATCACCCATCACAAAAAAGCAAGGCGGCTCCTCCAAAAAGATGGAAGCAAACAACATTCAAGTACTCAAGTGGCAGATCACTGTTCTTTCCAGTCTGGCTTGTGCTTGTGCATCAGGATATCCTTTAACATCCAATAAAAAAACTCTCTGCAGACTGTTCATGCAAAGTGCCAGCAGCTCCGAAGCAATGCTCAAGTAGTCAAGTGGGAGATTGGAAAGCCATACCCGATCGAGACATCTGCAGCTCTGAATCTCTGATAGTCTCCTCTGCAGAAGGAGAACTTGTGGAAAATGAGACATGGCGAAGGTGCCTGTGAATCATCTCTGACGATGTCAAACGAGGCATCCATGTGAAAAATGAAATGAAGCTTCATATTTTTCAAATCAAAAGCACATTATGCCACCGAACTTGAACTTTATTCCTTCATTTCCTTTAACGAAATTGACCAACCATATATAAATCATCTCTGGACAGTAGTATATTAGTGCCATTGGTTACCCTCCAATTGTCAAGCAACAACCAACAGCTAAGCGCCTAAGCTAGCTCTTCTCTCGTAAGTGAGCGTGTCAGTACTTGTTTGATCGCGAGAGGCAGGACGTACGTGGGAGTGTCGCACGAAGGGACTAACAATGGCGGGCTCCGATCAGCAGGGCACCGGCCGTCACGGGACGCCGCTGGTGTTCGACGAGGTCCGGTGGGTTGTCCAGATCAGGGAATCCCTGGAGGACGCCGCCGCCGGTGACGACGACGACGACACCGGCATCCCGGTCTCCGTCTTCAACGATAGTTTCTCCTTTGCCCAGGGCGCTGCAGATGCACAAGCCGGAGGCCTACACGCCCCAGCTCATCGCGCTCGGGCCCTACCACCACTGGCGCCCGGAGCTCTACGAGATGGAGCGCTACAAGCTCGCGGCGGCGCGCCGCGCCCAGAAGCGCCTCCGGCCGCCGGGGCTCAAGCTCGACGGCCTCGTCGAACGGCAAGGAGCTGCGGCGGGTGTCGTCGAGGATGCAGCACCTCGTGGACTTCGCCGGTAGGAAGTCGGCGCACGGCCTCATCCTCCGCGACATGCTCATGCTCGAGAACCAGGTCCCGCTGTTCTTGCTCCGGAAGATCCTCGAGCCGCAGTGCTCGTCGGCCGACGACGCCGGCGAGCTCCTCGCGCGGATGGCCTCCGGGCTCGTGAAGGAGCTCTGCCCGTTCAAGACGATGGGGAACTTCCCGGCGGTGGACGTCGGCAAGCACGCGCACCTGCTCGAGGTGCTCTACTACATCCTCGTGCCGAAGCCGGCCGAGGACAACACCGCCATCGCGGAGGCCGACGCTGGCCACGGCAGCCGCCGCGACGAGGGGTACGACGACATCGAGGAGCAGACGGTGAACGGCGGCGGCGGAGAGGAGGAGAAGGAGAAGCCAGCCGCTGGGTGGGAATACGTGAAGCAGCTGCTCCTCGCCGTGTCCGGCATGGCGTCGAGCGGCCGGATGCGGTACGTGACGAGGCCGATCGCGTTCGTCGTCAAGGCGCCGTGGAAGATGCTCACCGTCGTGCCGGGGTTCTCGGCGATGAAGCCAGCCCGTCGAGGCCTTATTCATGTCCGGCTCCGGCGCCGACGGGAGCTCCAACCCCCGCGACACTAACGGCGCGGGGTACCTGTCCCGGCCGCCGCTGATCGAGGAGATCACGGTGCCCTCTGTCTCCGAGCTGGTCAGCGTCGGCATCAAGTTCGTCCCGACCTCCGGCGACGTCTCCACCGTCGCCTTCGACGCCAAGACCCTCACCTTCAGCCTCCCCGCGGTGACCCTGGACTCGAACACGGAGGTGGTGCTCCGGAACCTCGTCGCCTACGAGGCGGCGGCGGCGACGGGCCCGCTGGTGCTGGCGCGGTACACGGAGCTGATGAACGGGATCATCGACACCGACGAGGACGTGGCGCTGCTGCGGCGGCGCGGGGTGGTGCTGAACCGGATGAAGAGCGACGGCGAGGTGGCGAAGCTGTGGAACGGGATGGCGCGATCGGTGCGGCTCACCAGGGTGGCGTTCATGGACAGGGCGGTCGAGGAGGCGAACCGCTACTACAACTCGCGGTGGCGGGTGAAGACGAAGCGATTCATGCGCAAGTACGTGTTCAGCTCGTGGCAGGTGCTCACTTTCCTCGCCGCCATCTTGATGCTGCTGCTCACCACGCTGCAAGCCTTCTGCTCGGTGTACACATGCTCGCGGTGGTTCGGCGCCGTAACCGTCGCGACGGCGGAGTGATTGATCGCTGATCAGATCTGGGGGCCTTTTTTCTTTTTTGGCATCAGGCTACGCGACATGATTTGCATGGGGTTTGGTTTGGTTGGAAATGGGATGGTATACAGTTCTCTTTTTTTCGTTTTTTATGGTTGTTGTTTGTTGTTCTGATCGATGACGTGTAAAGTGCTAAAGTGATTGATGTTGTTTGTGATTCGTGAGATTAATAAAACTTGTGTATTTTGCGGCATTGGTTTGATGTTATAATCATCTCCATGTAAATCCTATGATCATTGGAGTTACGGGTAACATCATCTTCCATGTGAATCATGATATATAAGGGAACCTTAAATTAAATAACTTATAAGCTTAATACTTCAAAAAATTTCATCCATACCATCAAACCGAGCTTTGTAACTTAAACATTCAAGATGTCTTGCGAGACTTCATATCATAAATTAATCTGTTCAAATCAACATGATGCCTAAGTTCATAGATCGGTTTTTATGAGGTCTGTCTCACTTTAATGTTTATAACTTCAAACCAAATTAAATGTCCAATCAGAAACAGTGAAGTCAACCCAACAACAGGAAACAAATTATAATAAAAAAACGTTTTTGATGAGGTATAGATTTTCTTGCGATGGTCGATTTGAAATCAATAAATCAAGATGCTTCATCATGACATAGATATTTTGATCAGAGAAATTTGCTAAAAGAGCTATGCCCTTGTGCCCCCACAGGAAATGATGATCACCTAACATAATTTCAGCATGCTCCAGATTGCATATAGTCAAGACTTCAGAAGCGAGATGATGCTCCTCACCGAGCTGCCCACTCTGTAAAGTAGCAACAGGGAAGTTTTTCTAATTACCACTCATTCTTTCTATGGAACATGAATGCTAAGTAGGAATCCTATCAAATTTTTTGTTTAATATAAAGTTCACGCTTTCGATATATAAAAAATGTGCAAACGGGAATAGTGATCTATGAACAACTCATGATGCTTGATGTGGAAGAAAATGTCACTTGAAAAAAGGAACAACTCTACATTTTTTGAACAAGGTAGCAGATGCTAGCTGTTCCCGAATGCCCATTTGCAAGTTGCAACCCGAATGTTAGGGTAGATAATCTACTTTTTTTTGAGTAAAAGATAATCTACCTTTTCTAATCGTCTTCCTCTCCCACAACACTCATTTTTTCCAATCATCAACCTTTTCCACGTAGCATGAGCAAGAATTGGGCCATCTATACTAGGCCTTGATGGTGACGTCCGATGATAGGGCTTGGGCTGGTTGGGGGGCCCTTCTTTTTTCCTGGATCGGGCTACACGACATGATTTGCATGGGTTTGGATTGGCTGGAAATGGCACAGATAGTTCTTTGGAAATGTGGCTGGACATTTTCTTTTCTTCTGACGATGCATGGTTGTTGTTGTTCTGATGTGTAAAGTTATTGGTTTTGATTTGTGAGATTAATAAAACTTGAGCATTTCGCGCCATTTTGGTTTGCCGTTATAATTATTTCCACGTAAATCTTATTCATCGAAGTTGTCCGTGTAACATATTCCATGTAAAGAAATCATGATAAGGACCGTTTAAATACCTTATAAGCTTAATACTAAATCTTTTTCATCCATACCAAATCTAAATGAAGCTTACCCGCAAAAAAAAACTACATGATGCTTTGGTTTAGAGACCGGCTTTTATGAAATCTGTCTCACCTTCTTTCGCAAAAAAAAAAAAATCTGTCTCACCTTAATGTTCATAACTTCAAACCAAATGTGCAATCAGAAATAATGAAAGTCAACCTAACAACAGGAAACAAATTAGTCTCGTCTAGTCGCTTTGATAATGGCCAGGTTTTCTTGCAACGGTCGGTTTTAAATTAATAATTCAAGATGCTTCCCTAGCCAGTTCTCCTTTATCATGACCTGGACATTTAATTTGGTCACAGAAATTTGCTGCATAACTATGCTCTTGTGCCCCCACAGGAAATGATGAGAACTTAATCCTAACAAAATTTCAGCATGCTCCACATTGCATATAGTTAAGACTTCAGATAGGTGAGATGATGCTCATCACCGGGCTGTCCACTCTGTAAAGTAGCAACGGGGAAGTTTTCTAATCACCACCCATTCTTTTTGTGGAACATAAATGTTAAGTAGGCACTAGAATGTGGAGCACCAAGCACAAAGGATGGTATCTCCGAGCCCCCCCTGCAGCGAAAGGCGCTACCGGACGTTTGACTATTTGAGGTGGTTGGTGACTGCAAAGATGTTTTTACTCATCACTCTGTTTGTGATGTACGAAGTCTATATGGTTGCAAATTATATAAAATCCTAAGCACCAAGAAGTCAAGCACAGAAGATGGATGATCGCTTCTGCGACGTATTGATTCAGTTGGCTACCACAGTTTGTCAAATGTTGTCACACTGCTTCGTCGTGGCAATTGTTTGGCCAAACTTTGTCCAAGGTGTCATTTGTAAATTGTTACCACACCTTAGTTAAGATTAAGGAGCATGACCAAGTATGGATGAGAATTGAGAACCAAGCGTGCCCATTTCCCTTGTGAAAATCGCACGGTCCACTTCAACCAATTTTATTATGCATCCAATTGACACTTTAAACATGGACTAATCAAAGAGCTAATGACTAAAGCTTAGTAGCCTTGAAAAGTATATGTGTCGTCTTAACGCATTGCATAAAGAAGACTAAATGAGTGTACTTTGCCGTGGAACACTGCAGCATACTATCCGGCAATGCTCAGCCATACATGACACAGACACCTGAAGCAGCGCATACAGTGTTGGAGTAGGTACACAAAAACCACGCTAAACTTAGTGAACAACTATTTTTTTTTCATTTTCCTGCCAATTAAATACGCGGAAACTCAGTGAACCACATGTCCACATCCACTGGAGAGTTACAAATACGCCCCTAGTCAAATTAGTAATGCCGTGGTTGGGACTTGGAAAACCCAGCTTCAGTTTCTCGAGTAATCCTGGAATTTGCAGTATCTTGATTGATTTTCTTTCAAGAAGTTAGTACATCAGTGGTGTTTCTTCCCCCTCTTCAGCAGGGGGCAAAATGAAAAGGGGGAAAAATAATTGAATTACATCTTGGATCTTTCTATCTGCTGTAGTAGGCTGCTTCATCAAGTGATGTGCTCACTAGTCTGAGCAGGATTTCATCTAAACAAAGAGGAAAAGAATATGGAACAGATCAAGAAAGAAATTGCTTAGTGGTGTCTAGACCTATGACCCCTTGGACCATAGTAATCCACATGAATCTCTGGTAGCATGTGGCCAACCTTGTCTTTCTCTTCAGAAACTGTTTCCTCCTTTTCACCTGATGGATCACCGGCGTTAGTGTTCTTCACTGACATCTCCTCAGATTTCTGAAAGGATCAAAGAATACACACCAGTTAGCACGTGAATAATGCAGGAGTGTGCAATGTGCACCAAGATGCGCATGCGATCGAGGTTACTTACATGAGCCATCTGATATCTGAATGCCTCGTGGCTCTCTGCATCCAGTCGGATACCCTCTACCCTTGCCATCACAAGGAGCAGGACGATGGCAGAAGCGACCAACGGCAATGAGGTCTTCATCTGATCTCTGTGTAAGGATCTTGGAACAGTTCGTAGTGAAGCTTAGATGGAATAGTGAAGACTGAAGACTGAAGAGCTGTGGTCTTTGTTGCTTGGACTTGAGCCATTTGACCCTGAGATGGTATATATACATCTTTGCTCTGGAACACAACTCTGGCCCCATCCATTGATTGGTGTACTCATGTCTGCAGTGGAGGGGTTACCTGAAGTACCAATGCAAGATGTGGCCGTAGTTTATGTTATCTGTGCCACCCTTTGCAGAGGTATGTCTGCCAAAAATATGGACCTTGGTTAGGCCATTGGCCCCTGGATTAGGTGCTAATGCCACACTTGAAAGTACCAAAGCGAATTAAGAATTTTGGCAAGTACTGTGCCTGGTCTCAGGTGCAACATACATCCGCCCCTAGAAACTTGTGTGCGTGTCTGTAAAGAAATGTACACGGGTGCGTATATTTGTTCGTGCATTCCTCCAATAAGTACAAACACGACCTGTTGATCCGGTTATTTTACTGGGATATAACGAAGGCACTATTTTGACCTTGTTGAAAGCAGACAAGACTAGTCAGAAAGGATCAGTGTTTCTGCAATCTAACCTTTTTGCTAAAATTGTTCTGAACCGTGGTTCAGCAGCTCTATAGTTTTGTATTCTGAAACCACAAGAGTGAACAATCAGGTGAGGGGAACCACAGTAAATGTGACAAAATTTATAGGTATCAGTCATATGAAACGTTTGTTACGTGATGAAAGTTCAATTGCACGGCTAGGCAGCGAATTTTTTATTTACAGAAAAAAGGGGAAAACATTACACGGTAAGCTGGGAGTTCACGACTTCTTTCCCAGGTTTAGTTTCATCTGCTTAAAATTCCTCACAAGTTGGAGCTCAAATTTGTTTGTTGGCTCAATTACCAACAAGAATAGTAACAAGTTTGTTGGGTTAATTACCAACAAGAATAATAACCCGTGCAATGGGTAACAACTAACAACAATGAGGCGCCGAGATGACTACATACAATTACAACTCGGCAATGCAACGAAGTACCTAATCACGACAGGAATGCGGTTATTGCCTTCCCAGGAGTATCCTGAGGCTATTGAGCCCGTCAGCTGATATGCTCCGCGCCACTCTACCAGGACGGTCCACTTTGATCTGAGGAGGGGCCACCAGGTGGAATGAAACCAATACTGCAGTTAAGTTGTCAGTGGCCCCTCGCCTTATTGCCTCCTCTACAATTTCCTTGCAGCATAGTTTCACATCGTTGTGCTCTTGGAGGCGCCTCCGTGCAAAGTCCACAGAGTTTTGGTTTGAGAAGACATCCCAGATTCCATCACTGCCAATTATCAAGAACTCGTCGTCCTTTGTCAATGTGATCATCTTGAGCTCTGGTTCAGCACTCAGGGGACCTCCTGGTTCACCAACTTCTTTCATACCCTCAAGATGCCAATCACCAAGAGCTCTAGTAACTCCTAACAAACCATTCAGATAGCCATCATCCACATAGCCACCAAGTGATTCTATGCGCAGTTTTTCAGTGAGGCTACAAGGCCTGTGGTCCATGGACATTTCAATTGCAGTGCCACACCGGGAAAGAACTGCCCTACAATCACCAGCATTAGCAACCAGAAGGGACCTGCAAGAGTCATGCAAATTTTTAGCACTGGCCATAGAGGTTCCACAGATAACAAGTACAAAAAAATGTATAAATATTGTAGAAAGTCAGAGAGACACATAACACATGGAGTGTTCCTCAGCATCTCTCTTCTAAAACAAGATTACAAATCTGCAAAAGAAAGTAATAAATACTGCGTAGCAGCAATTCTGTACCACCTATGAGGATCTTCAATGATTTAAACCATGGCCCTCTAAGCTTTAGGCGGTGTTTGCATAACTTTTAGTCCCATGACTAAAATTAGTCAGCTAAAAATTTTTAGTCACCTCCTTGTTTGGATACCCAGACTAAAGTGAGACTAAAAGAGCATTAAATTCCAGATTTTCTTTCTTTCCTCTCTCTTCTCTCTCCTTTTAGTCACCTTTTAGTTGGGTCTTCCCTACTAGAGACTAAACTAATTTTAGTCACCTTTTAGTTGGGTCTTCCCTACTAGAGACTAAACTAATTTTAGTCACCTTTTAGTCGCACCTGTTTGGGAATTTAGTCCCTCAAAGTGACTAAAATTAGTCAGACTAGTTTTAGTCACCCCCATCTAAACACCCCCTTAGTCATCAGAGTCCCAGATTCTCATAATGGAGGAACCATAGAAGGTTGCCGTGATTCGTATTGAGGACAATCAGTTCAATTTCTACATGAATTGATGGTTATGGGTATCTAATACTCAAATTCACCTTTTCAGGTCCACAAAGATTAACCTCACCTAATATTAACTACTCTGCTTAAATATTCACAATGTAAAAGAGTAGGCACATCCCATGCTGGGTTGGAGAATTTACAATTTGATTTAGAATTGTGTCACTAGGGATAAAGAAAGATAATATTCAAATGCTTGTGATAAAGATTAAAATGTCTTGAAGACTAGATCTAGTACAGTACGGTTGCAGAACAGCCATGGTACTAGTTCCATACAACTTTAAAAGGCAGACCCTTTTTTTTACGACGACTCAAAAGGCAAACTTTTCATGCGAGGAAATATGTACAAACATGGTTGAACAATAATACTCCCTCCGTTCTGAAAAAACTGACGTTTAGGACAGCGACACGGTCTCCAAAACACAACTTTGACCTCTTGTTATTATAAAAATATTTATCAAAGAGTGATATATGTATACTTTTATGAAAGTATTTTTCAAGATAAATCTATTTATATAGTTTTCATATTTGTAAACTCAAACTCAATAATTTAAAAGTTATTGATGATTTATATTCCCAATGTTTGACCCAAACCTTGTCCTAAACGTCAATTTTTTCAGAATGGAGGGAGTATAGCTCAGTTCTATAAGATACTTTGTTCATCAGATCTCCATTAAAATATTTCCTGTGTAAATTTCCATCCCGTAGTTGAACAATAAAGCTTTCTGAGAACACCAATTATATTACAGATACAGGCATAGCTCACAGTACTAAAAAAAACTCATAAATAATACTATTTAAAGTTGGATCATCATTCCGTGTGACAGGAAAGTACCTTCCAAAAATCATTGCTGTAAGTGCAGTTGTGCCGGAGGACGATGCTCTATGGTGAGACCATGTCTCAGCAAACTGGCAATCAATCTGCATAAAGGACCTCCTGACAACTTTTTCAAGCTGAAGAGGGAAATCTGAATCTTCCACAATGACCCTTGGTAAATTATCGCGAACGAAATGGGCAGCATCTTTTCCACCGTGACCATCAAAGACCTGATTATTGAAATGGAGAAAATACATACCCAACAGAAATATCAAGTTTTAATCCATGTATGCAGAACAACTAACAAGCTTAACTAGCTCATTACTAGCTGTACATTTGTAGAATAACTTTGCTAAGACTTCCATCAAACTTAAATAACTGATCAGGAAAAACAACTGTGTATTCAATGTTTATATGGGGTATTCTAGTGAATGTAGTCAGAATATACCATCAGCATACACTGCTCATAGATTTGCATGTGGCACAATTTGTCTACCAAACTAGGAAAAGGTAAAATGGAGTGGGCAAGACGGCAGTACTTACCCCATAGAAGGAAACAACTTCATTATCTAATGATGGGAAACCAAAGTTCTTAGCCAAGTCTGGAATACACACATGGGCATCTTCCATGTATTGGCGACCTCCAATATCAGACCAATCCCCTGATCGGATTACTGGAACAAAATTGCTTAACTTATTCTGCCTGAAATCAGCAGAAGTTGTGTTTTCACAAACCCTCTCCATCTGTGTGTAAAAATTAAAGAAAGGGTCAGTGCACAAGAATGCAATACAGGAAGCAACAAATGTGAATCTACATATAAGCTAGCTAATATAAATTACATGCGATCACAAAGTCAAGTTAGCACGACTAGCACTGTAAAACTTAACTTGAACATACTAATATAAGCAAACTATGACATTTCAATTAATTACAAACTCAAATCCAAAATGCTATCAAAGTCTACTTAGTGCTTCCAATTGAAGAATTAAACAAATAATGTCGGATAGGAGCATATTAGCTTATATCAAATATTAACACATCTATTTTAACGATCAATTTTCAGCTTAGTTGGAAGAGTAAGAAGATTGGAAATGTTGTCTTTCTTATGCAGAGCATTAGTGGCCAATGTGGTACAAGTTCATAAGTTGACAGTACCACCAAATTAATGCGGGTAACCAACATTATTCTTCAGTTTAAAAGGACAATCCACCCAGGACAGTAACACCAAAAATCTAGCTACAGTCTCTCATAAGCCATGGACTACAAAAATCTAGCAGTTCCTATCACCAATGTGGGTACCAACTACCAAGCCGGCAAGCCCTTCAAAGTCAATAATCACATGGATCACTTCATGAAAATGATGTGCTTCACTATTAGCACAAAAAACACGTTTATTTCATTTCATTTCATTTGTCTGGGAGGGAAATCAAGTACATATGCACTTGGCAAGTACTTGGACTTCTGAAGAAATTTCTGGCTTTTCCTGCTTGCTAGGTACAATACTCAGAAATCTTTGCCACAGCACATCTCACAATGAACAAAGCAAAAGTTTGGACAGATCGAAAAGTTCGGTGTTCAGTACAAAATTGACACGCTGATGAACAATAAAAAGCATGGGCAAGCCACAAACAACCAACTCTCACCGTTCACCAGAAAACACCTACCGACATTATTCAGCTACAATGCAAGGAACTTTTTAGTTGTACAATGCAAGAAACTTAACTCTGTCCTGTTAAACAGTGCTAACCACCTTATAATCCACACATTTATTAGCATCGGTTAAACAAAAAAATCACCTAGATTCTGGCAGATTCAAGATAAAAATGGGCGGTCAGCAGCGTGTACACAAAGCAATGATTATAGTTGCTTTGCTCCGAATCCATCCTTGAGGCCATGATCAAGCACTCAAGTGAACCGACAGAAAAAGGCATATCAGATTTACAGACACATCGAAAGTTTCATCTACGCGAGCAAGCAACCACCCAAAAATCAAATCTTTGTTTTAAACAGAGCAGTCGGCACCCACCTGAGCTAGGGGAAATTTGGCAGCCTCCTCGACCCCGTCCTCTCCAAAGCCGAGCTTTTCTGCGTCCTCCGGCTCATCCACGCACATGGCACCGCCGCCCGCCGGCCGGACAGCCCCACCTCCGGCGTTCTTCTTCTCTTGGCACGAGGCGCAAGCGCGCAGCTGGTGCTCCGCTGGTAGGGGGAGGAAACACGAGGGCGGTGGGAGGAGAGGACAGAGAGAACAGAGAAGCAAAGCAAGTCAGTAGGGAGAAGAATAATTGGAGCTTGAGGGGAGGAGAAGGGGAAGAGGAATCCGAGGGGGAGAGCAACACGGAAGATTCTTTGGGAATATCTGTGGGATTATATAGTTTCAAAAAAGGAATATCTGTGGGGAAAGAAAGAAATCCTCCGGTGAAAGGGAGATGGTGTGGGGAAGGAGAGAGGGATGCAGATTGCGGTGGTGGTTGGTTGTTGGAGCTCTGATTTTGGGGGCAGTGGGGTGGGGACTGTGGCCTGTGTGTGGGTGCAGGAGCAGGACAGGTAGAGGGCGAGGAGGAAGAAAGGCACGTGCTGAGGCTGCTCGCACCCGTGTTCCTCTATCTTCTTCTAAACAGAATATTCTATCCTAGTCATCGAGATTCCCTCCCCTATACCAATTTCTCCCGCACTCCTCTATCATCCTCCCCTATCCCAACTACCCCGTATTTTATTCTTCTTTTCCTCTCTCTCTCTCTCTCCTCACCACTCTCCTTCTCCCGGCTCCTTTCCCCCGCCTCCCACCAT
Organism: Echinochloa crus-galli; assembly: GCA_900205405.1. Taxonomy (NCBI): domain Eukaryota; kingdom Viridiplantae; phylum Streptophyta; class Magnoliopsida; order Poales; family Poaceae; genus Echinochloa; species Echinochloa crus-galli. The sequence goes on along the minus strand of OAMR01000022.1, from coordinate 76,487 downwards.
GTCACCTCCGCCTCGCGCCTCCTCTCCCCGCCACTCACCGCCTCCCCTCCGGCGCCGCGCCTCCGCCTCCCTTCCCTCCGGCGCCGCCCCGCCTCTCCTCTCCCTCCGCGCGCCCCCTCCCTCCGCTCCACCTCCCCTCCGGCCCGCCGCACCCTCTCCCCCCCGGGCCGCCGCATCCCCACCTCCCTCCGCGCGGAGCCGGATCTGCGCGTCTGCGCTGCGGCGATGGTGCTCAAGGCGGCAGGGGCTCCCTCGAGGGCGCGGCCGGCGATGGCGAGCCTGAAGCACGCCAGCAGCGCGTCCTCCCTGCCGTCGGCCATCCAGAGCACGCGGCCGTGCTCCTCGGCGACGAGCCCCACGCTGGCCGAGCGGCCCAGCTGCGCCAAGGAGGAGCGCGGCCACCAGCAGAGGTGGCGAGCACCGCACCGAATCGAGCTCGCCGGGGCGTGGCGGAGCGGGCCCAGTGGAGCGCACCGCCCTCCTTGCCCCCCTCTGCCTCTCCGCCTCGCCGCGTCGCCTCCACCTCGTCGTGCCGACAACGGGCGGCAGCAAGCAGTGGATGTGGATGCTGCTGCGGCGGCGGGCCTTCCCCATCCACGGCAACGACGCACGGAAGGCGGCCCTCTCGGCGGCGGCCTCCGCGTTGTGCCGAGCGCGGCGGTCGATGGTGCGGGCCGGAGCACGGCGCGATGGCGATGCGGATGCGGAGCCGACGGCCCAAGAGGAGGGGAGGCGGAGCTGGAGGCGGAGACGGCGGCGGCGGGGAGGTGGATGCGGAGGACCGACGCATGGTGGAGCGGGAGGACCGGCGCACAGTGGGCGGGAGTTGGTGCGGGCGCGGGAACCGGCGGTAGTGGTGGGCCCGCCGCGGTGTAGAGGAGCTCCGGCACCTCCCCTGGGTTTGGGGGAGCCGGGCTGCTCCGCTTGCATGGCGGAGCTCGGACAGGAGCCCGCTGTAGCCCTTTCTTCCTCTAAACCTGCGGACGTGGCGTAGAGGAGGCGTTCCCAGGAGGCCAGTGCGAGCAGCCTGAGCAGGCGTCAGATGTGACGTCGTTAACTGAGCAGGGAGTTCGATGTACGCTATTGGCCCTGCATTTCTTCAATTGTCCCGTTAATGGAAATGATCCTGTTTTTCTACTAAAGGTGGCACAATAATTCGATGTGTCACACGTTCTGGCCAAAATTTGCTTCGGTACTTGTTTTAATTCCTCTTACAAGTCTTTTTTTAGTTGAGAACAGAGCGTGAGAAGGAAAAATCCATGAAACTTTGCCTATATAGCATCATTTTTCAGCTAAACACTTGTACAACTCAATTATTCTTTTCGTCTTAAAAAAACAAATCATTCTAGATTCAAGTTTAGTCTAAAAAATAAGTTAATTTTTCATATTTAGCATATACATATTTAGTGTCAAATTCCTATAATGACTTCGGCAAAGGGATTAAACAATAAGCTACAAAACTAACGCGCCCATATGGCCTTCTTATTGGGATAACAAACTGTTGTTGTCATGGTCATCGGATTTTTTATTATGGCCCATGGATTTGGTTATTGTCTTCTAGGTAATTTGTTTAGGTTTTCTCACAACATAAATAACCCAAAATTCCAATACAAACTTACAAGAATCATGGCCGAAGGTATATTTCTTTTAGTTTCTTTTATGCTGCTTTGAGCATGACCTACTGATATTTAGAAATACGACAGCTCCATAACGGCCAGAAATTATATTGGATCATTTCCATGAAAGAAGGTTGAGTTGATTATACCTTACCAGACGTGTTAGAACTTCAGATCAAGGGGTGAGGCGCATTCCGAACTTCAGATCAATAGAATTAATGGGGTACATGCGGCTGTTGACGTTGCCTTTGCTCAGTAGGGGTTGGTTACGACTTCTATAGCTTTTTATGCAATATAATCGATGACGGACTTAGTAGTTTGTACGGGAATATTCTTTACTAGCAAAGGCACGTGTGCGCATGTACATGTATAAAATAAATCAAACATAACATATTTTTATATAGTTGCAGTACCCGCGCAGCACGCGCGTGTTAAACTCTCTTCTATACATTTGTCTCAATTCATGTGCCACGCACGTTTATTGATGACATATAGGTACTAAAACAATGTCACTTTAGTGGACCATGGTAAACAGACCAGCCGCGAGGCGCTTTTAAAATATTTTATATTCGCTCTCTCATGTATAGAGAGCTTTATGTATATTCTCAAAACTCAATAGTCGGCATTTATTTATATGAAGAAAAACTCTCCGATTTATTGTCTATTAGCAATATGGGATAGACGTGGGTACGAATGTGGGTATATTTAGGTGGGTCCTTTTTTGGGTGAAAAAAATTGAGAGAGGAAACAACTAAAAAGCCTGGAACAGTCAAATTTTTTGTTGCGTTTTTTGTTCTTCCCTCCCACCAAAGCCCGATAGGTGGTCCTTTGTGATTTGGTGCCAAATGTGAAAGATGTATTTCTAATATATATATTAGTTTTACTTATACCAAAACAAGGGTAGGAATACCCCTGCCGCCCCCCTGAGCATCTTGTCAAATTTTTCATCAACGCTGGTGCTGTGCATACGACAATTGTGGTGTAAAAGCGGTAACTAAGGCCTACCTAGATGTGTTGTAGTAGCACTGTGAAAGTCAAGAGTTAAAAGATTTCCCAAGCAATAAGTGAGCTTGCTACCGGGTAAGAACAAATAAACAATCAGTTTATCTCTCTCCCTCCTCCTTACCTTACTCCACACATCCTCTATCTGATGATTATTTTTTTACCCATATATGCTGGATCAAGCTTACTAGCATTGATAATTAATACCAATTTTTCCTGCACCTTACCTAACTACCTGGGATGACAAGATACATTTCTGTTGCCTTATGGTTTAAGGACAACATAATAAATTCTACTACGGATTACCAGATCACTAAAATAAGGTAAATTTAGCTTGTGTGGTGGGGACATATGTCCCTTAATTGCATCATTCATGTGTTTAGCCTACCAATATTCTGATTAACGTACGACGGGAGATATTCCTAAGGTTTTCTTTTGTGGTGATATATCTGTCATGACACAAATAAAAAAACTTATTTAGTAGTTATTTATGTTCATGATACAAAGCACCAGGACACTAGTCATGACACAAGAATAAAGACTTTGAGATCAAGATCCGAGACTAGGATACATATCCACGTTGTGGATGCAACTCATAAACACAAGCACACAAAACAGATAATTGTTGTAGTGTCCCGAGGGACAACCATAGGATACAATATAATTTAGGAGTTGTTTTTACACATTAATTTAATGGCTTTATAGTGACATGTCAATCTTAAATATAATGACATGAATCAAAATTGGTGGAATCATTTGGTACTTCAATAAATTGGCGATCTCAACCTAATTTAATAGGTTAGATTTATTACAATAGAACACCATTCAGGTTTGAGTTGTCGATTAAGTTTTGCTAAATCAGTCTATCGGTGTCTCACGTCTGGCTGCCGTGTGGCCCTCCGGCTCGTCGCCACGCGTGGTGTTTGCCTTGAGGAAAAGGCTTCTTCATCGCCAATGCCGTTCAAAAGCCCATCAACATCAGGCCCAATAGCAAATGCAAGCGGCCACGAAATCTTCGTTATCCCTATTCTTCAATTTAACATTCCAAAGATATTTTTTCCGTCCAAGATTTTCCCGAAATCTCGCCGGTAAAAAAGTCGAAATATAAAGCATCGTCTTAGGTTTCCAAATTCCACTTCTCCGAGGACGAGTGGCCATGGGACGGAAACGATCTCGGTCACGCTCGCGCCAGCCAAATTAGTTCGAGAACCAAATAAAACATCTTCAGGGTTTCTATCTATCTGCTTTGTTTTTGCAGCTGCTCGAAGCGATGGGGCGGAAGCGATCTAGGTCACGTGAGGCACCTCCACAGCGGTTCTTCTGGCCGACGGGAACACTGCCTTCCGGTGGGGCCAAGTTGGGCTTTCTCGCTGCCAAGCGGACGGGTAGGCTGCGCGGCCTGCGGCCCGGGACGCCGCCGCCGTCCGAGCGGGCCGCGTTCCGGGCGAGCCCGTCGCCGGAGCCGGCCGAGGAACACGAACACCCCGCTGCCACCACGTCGCCGGCGAAGCAGCGACGCCGCGGCGGTGGGCGGGAGCGGGAGAGAGCACTGTACCTCATCACGCAGGCGCACGGCCACGGAGTTTTCACCTACTACGCCGTGCACCGCGTCGATCTGGCGGGGTCCCGGCACGGCATCTCCGTCTCCGGCGAGGAGTTCGAGGAGCCACCCGTCGCGCGCTTCGTGGCGGCGCCGGGCATGTCGTTTTTCAAGGCGGGGTCGTCGACGTCGAAGAAGATCGTGGGTTTCACCGGCAAGGACGCCGGCGAGAGCGTCGCCATCGACGCCGGCACGTGGGAAGTGTCCACCGGCGTCCCGCCGCCGTCGTCCACCCAGCACCGCATCGTCCAGGTCTCCGGCAAGGTCGTCTACGCCGCCGAGATGCTCGCCGAGGATCCTCGCTGCGAGGTTCTTCTCTCGGCGACCGACGCGGCCTCCGGCTGGTCGTGGTCGCCCCTGCCGCGGGCCGCGGCCACCGTTCCGCGGCCGCATCGTCACCCTCTGGTGGCGGACCCCATACCGGTGATCGCGCCGAACCCGCGCGGCACGGCGGCGCGGAGCACCAGGCTAGTCTACCTCGGGAGCGGCAGCTTCTGCCTCGTGCAAGCCACGGCCGAGCGTGACGGCGCGACAGGCGACGGCTGCGCCGTCACCGTGACGGTGTTCAGGGTGATGGACTCCGGGACGCCGGTGACGCCGGCGGGGAGGAGGCGGCGCCGCCGCCGGGATCGCGGGATGAACGCGAGATGGGTGGCCGGCGAGCTGGAGCGCGCGTGCGCGGACGAGGCCGCCGCGTCTAGCCGGAGGAGGAGGAAGCTGTGCCGGGTGAACCTGTGGAGCCGCACGTACATTGCTCGTGACGGCAGCAGCCTTGGTCCATCTATTGCAGGCGTGCTTTGGATTTGATGCTGGTCAGAGCTGAAGTGGTCGTTTCGTTTGTAGGTTTTGCGTAAACGTACATTTTGAAGAGTTGAAGTTATGGATTTTGAAGTATTTTATTCAGTTTTATGGAACTATACGATTATTTTTGTTATACTAAGAGAAATTTTTGGTATAAAAACTTTTATGGATTTTGGGTGTGTTTAGTTCCAAAAAGAGAAAGAGAAAGTTTGGTGAAAATGTCACATCGGACACTGTACCGTATTATAGCAATTTTCGTTTGTTTGTGGTAAACATTGTCCTACCATGACCTAACTAGGCTCAAAAGATTCATCTCGTCGTGTACATCTAAACCATGCAGCTAGTTTTTTTATTTACCCACGTTTAGTGTTCCATGCATGAGGAGAGAGATTTGATGTGATTTGATATGATAGGTGAACAATGAAGTTTGAAAAGAGAATTTTGGGAAGTTTTTAGGAACTAAACACAGCCTTTGAAATATTTTATTCAGTTTGATGGAACCATACGGTTATTTTTGTTATACCAGGAGAAAATTTTGGTATAAAAACTCGTAAAAACTTTTATTTGCAATTCCATTTTGATATTGATTGATCAACCAAGTTCTTAGGTTACTTATTGGGCAGTTAAGTTGTAGTAAAATTTATATCCCAAAATCTAGGCGGAGAGGGCTCTCCATTTGGACTTATGTGGAGACCCCTGCTTATCTCCGTTCAATAACCATCCAACGACCGCACGTGATTGCTGGAAACGAGCGGACGTGAGGACAGCTTCTTAATTGATTTCAATTTTGGGGAGTCACGCATGGCCATTCATTTATCTTTCAATCTCCCCACCAACTATTCGGGTGTGCTTATCCATCCGAGAGGGCCGGGTGACGCAGCGCGTGGTTGCCGGAGGCTGAGGTGATGCTCACCGGCGGATGCGAAGACCGACGAGCAGGGAGCGGAACCGGCGCGCCACGGTGACCAGAGCGCCACGCCGAGGCCAAGCGACGAGCAGTGAGCGGATGCGCTGCATCGCATGGTTGCCGGAGGCGGAGGCGATGCGCACGGGCGGATGTGAAGACCGACGAGCGGGGAGCGGAACCGCCGCGCCACGGCGACCAGAGCGTCACATCGAGGCCAAGCGACGAGTAGTGAGCGGATGCGCTGCATTCTGGTTGAGGGGAGGTGGTAAATCGGGCGGAAGCGGCCCAGATCTGGTCCACTGCGCACCTAGGGTCCGCTTGTCTTAACGTCGGCTTCGACGTTCGGAGGGAGAGGCTTCACCGAGGTACAGAGATTTCGCAAGCAACGATTAGTGATCTAGAAGGTGAAGATACCCCCCTCCCCCTTCGTGCTTTTGTTCGCGTTGGTATGTTTATCGATCTGGTGTAGTTCAATTTCATATGTTATTCTGGATCCCGTACAACTAGATGGAATAGGGCTGGATTTTGGGTTCTATAGTACTTGCTTCTTGAGTTCAATAATTATCCTCCAGTGCTTGTTGATTTAGTGTTCCCAAGATGGTTTGCTACCTCGAGTTCAATCATCTTCAATTATATCCAAGTAGTTCATCATCTAGAACATTTTTCAACTAGGCAATGGTTTCTGTTATTTTATCTTGCAGTTTATCTCATTTAATGGAGGCACAATAGGCTTTAGGATGTCCTAGTACTTTTTAGCACCCATTATGCATGAACACTTCCACAACTTGTAAACATCTCAAGGGGTGGCATTAGCGTCTTAATTTCAAGCTCATTTTTGCGAATCCAGTATTGCTGAATTAAAAATAATGTGCATCCATCGTTCATATGTATTCTGACTTTTATGATGCCCAACTGAACTCCATATGTAAATCTGAAGTCCAGCTGAATAAAACTGCATTGGGAATAAACATGCAAAACTAGAATAATAATGAAACTTGCATGAACCTTATTGATTTTGATTTTCTAGTAATGCATCTAGAAACTTTGGATGGATGTGGCTAAGAGTTTTGCTTTTTCATCTTCTAACCCAATTCACTGCTTTATGGTTGTTAGTTTTATTGTAATTATTCACCATGTAAATTGTGTGCTTGGCAAGATACAATACCTTCACCATGCCAGCAGCCTATACAGGAACTACAGCCAGCAGGCCCGCAGCTGGACTGCAGCTGGAGCTGCATGAACCTGCAGCCGAGCAGTTGTGCTATGCAGCTGCAGCCGTCGCTGATAAGCGCAAGTGAGCAGGTCGAAAATTTGTTTGATCGAATTAAGTAACTAGTGTTTCATTTTCACAAGACAGAAAGTAATTATTTCTAATTTCAATCATATAAAATGTAACTAATATTAAATTAACATGAATAATAAGATAACTTTTAAAACATTAGTATACATGCTATATGCAGCATACTAATCGTTGGGACACTTTTTTTTCTGCTTAGTTTTGCTACTATCAGTAGATGATGTCTAATAACTTACATGTTGCTTTTTCTCTAATTTTGTGAGGAATGCTATTAAATATTATGTAGCATAGGTCTAATGCATTTTTACAGAATGTTAAGTTTGCTATTGTGTAGAGGTGTTGTACCTAGAGCCAGCCAATGTCGGGGTGGTGGTACTGACTGGGCACCTGCCTAGGCCAGTGGCTCACTGCTGTAGCACCTCGTGCTCATCTCTGGAGCGATCTTCGCCGTAGTGGTTAGGTACTCATTCATTGCCGTGCTCCTCCTCTTCGTAGTCATTGCGCTCCTGTGACCGATTCTACTCATGTGCGCCTCCTTCCCCCCCCTCCCCTTTTTGCATTTCTCTGTCGTGCAATCACACATCATTGGTGTCGTTTGTTTGAGCCTGAACCCAGAACCGTTTGGAAATCCCTCTTTGGTAGGATGAATCGAGGGGGCCAATTTATCACATGTTTCTCTGTATTCCCTACACCTACCTCACTGCATCTAAATAGATGTCATATTTTGCAGCACAATCACAAAGTTGTAAATTCACACAAAGCATATCAACACATGATTTCAAATGATTTTTAAAACGACGATGCAGTAGAATATATGTGCATGCTGGATTAGTGAGATTGCACATTATAACAGGAATTTGCCTATGCGAAATATGGTCATAATGTCTTGAATTTGTATAATTTCTCTTCATACTTATATAATTAGATTGCAAAAGTAGTTCAAACAAACAGGTGAGATATGACAACAACCACATAATACAGTAGTACAGTACTCTTCAATGGTATGCGTGTTATTCAATGCAACGTTTTTTTTTGCTGCATAGCTAATGATCCACCTCAACTTTCTGATATGCATACTTTAGTACTTTTGCAGTGAGCTATAAAAGCAAGCTCTTGCCTATTGCCAATACAAATGTTCATTTTTTGTTAATGTTTAACTACAATGGCAAGTATAAGTTGTGTTTTTGGTGGGTTGGGTTGGATGTATTGTCCCGTAAGTTTTGGTTTTCGGGGTGGATTGGGGGTGAGCCTGGTCCCATTAGGAGGCCTACCAAACTGTCTTTTCCTTTTGTTTGGTTACTAGTCTTGGGGTTTTCTCCAGATTAGTGCAGTTTTATCTCATCTTTGGTGTCATATCAGAACATTCTTGTGATATTGTTCATGTCGATTTAATCATGACATTATTGTTGTGAATATGCAAATCTTAGATCATTGTTTTATCTATGCTACAACATGACTGTATAGATGTTCGTGCTGGCATATACAAGGAAAAGGAACTTCATGATCGCACTGTAGTGAATAGTTACTTAGGTACTCATTTTTTTCATATTCTAAAATTCCATTGTTATGATATCCGTATGTTTAGCTCATCTACACATAGAAATAGCTCAAAATTGTGCTATTTTTTTATGTTGTAACAAGATTTAGCTTCCTGCCAAGAACCATA
>OAMR01000022.1:25431-60189 GCA_900205405.1 Echinochloa crus-galli | reverse complement strand
GCCCAGTGAATGAATTGTTTGAAAAATTCAGTGCCCGTAGCCATTGCATATTACCTATACTTTCAGGAATGGATCCTTGCAACTGGTTTGAAAAGAAGTCGAGTCCAGACATGTAGTTGAGGATGTTTCCTTGGTAATAATCTTGCCTACTTTTCGTTGTGAATTCCTCCTGGTCGAGTTCCAATAAAGTGCCATTGTTGAAATTGTTGTTATAACTAGGTTCAAACATATATGAGAACCGGTGGAAGGGAATTTGACCAAAGAAACGGACAGCAGTACTGCCTGAGAAATTGATACTACTGTAATGGAACTGGAAGGAATACACATCTCCAAATAAACCCATACTACTTATGCATGAAGGTATCTGTTCAGATAGCATGTTACTAGACAAGTCTAGCAGCCTCAGATACTTCAAGTGACAAATTTGGTCTGAAATCATTCCTTCGAATAAATTTCCTTTCAGAAGTAGTACTCTTAGCTCTGGAAAAGCCTCAGATATACCGCTTGGGATTGCACCACCCAATTGGTTATACCGAAGATCTATCGTCTTCAGATTAGAATTGGAATTCAAGGGCAGTGGAAATGTTCCATTGAGATTATTCTCACTTAGATGTAAATATGTCAAATTGGGCAAAGAAGGTATCTGGCCAGAAAGAAGGTTATTTGAAAGATCAAGGAACCGAAGATTTGGAAGTCGGATATCTGGGATTGATCCAGAAATACGATTCCCTCTTAGATTAAGGATATAAAGATTAACAATACCCGCTATGCAATTCGGGAGAGATCCGGTCAATCTGTTATTGCTAATATCAACCACGGCAAGAAATAAACTCCAACAGATGCTGGTTGGAATCTCCCCAGATATGTTATTATTGTTTAGCACTAGATATTCCATGGATGATAAGTTCAAAAATTCACGGAGTGAACATTGGAAGCTGTTGTGGGATATGAACAAAGCAGTGAGGCTTGGATGAGGCCCAACAAAACAAGATGCTATGTCATCTGAGATGTTGTTGTAAGATATGTCTAAGTATGAAAGATACTGCATGTAACCCAAAGATGAAGGGTACGTTCCTTCAAAATAATTCCTTGATAGGCTTAAGTAGTACAAAATTGGGAGTTTGGTGTTGATATCCGCAGGAATACTTTTGTTTAGCTTGTTGCGCGATACATCTAACCACAGTAAATTGTTATATGTAGATGGAAGAACTAGTGGTCCAACAAGAGAGTTATTTTGCTTATTCAAGTATGACAAGTAAGTACGATTCTCTATTAACCACGTAGGGAAATGACCACTTAGATTATTGTTTGACAAATCAATCAAGGACAATCTATACTGATGCGATAACAAGCTGTGTAGGACACCAGAATCGACATTTAGGTTGCAGTTTGATAGTTCAATAACCCGAAGCTGCGTGGATATATTTGCCACTGGAGTGTCAACTCGGACTTGAAAGTTGGTACTATTGCTGGAAAGTCCCAAGTATTCCAATTGGATACAATTTGATAAGAAACTCAGGGAGAGCATTCCTTCAAGTTGGTTATGAGAGAGGGAAAGATACACAAGGGATGGCATATTTGCAAAGTTAAGAGAAGGAAATCTCAATGTAAAATGATTGTATGAAAGATCAATAAGTCTGAGAGAAGTTAGATTTCGAATGCATGATGGGAGCTCCCCAAAGAACGAATTTTGAAATAGTCGTATCTCTTGAAGACTTGTCATATTGCAAACCGCTGCCAAAGGAATGACAAATAATTGTAAGTTTTAGATTTTCTCAGAATATTAAGGAGATTAATGCCTTTTCCAAAAAAATATTAAGGAGATTAATTAATGGTCTAATTTGCCCTTTATTTACCCTGTCCGGCCCGCTACATGTGGGATTGAAGGTCCAAATTTATTAGCATGCAAGCACCTTGCCAAATGTATTTCATGCAACCAAATAAAGGATGATAGAAATATCATTGATCATGTGAAATGACCAGAGAGAGAGAGAGAGAGAGAGAGAGAGAGAGAGAGAGAGAGAGAGAGAGAGAGAGAGAGAGAGAGAGAGAGAGAGAGAGAGAGAGAGAGAGAGAGAGAGAGAGAGAGAGAGAGAGAGAGAGAGAGAGAGAGAGAGAGAGAGAGAGAGAGAGAGAGAGAGAGAGAGAGAGAGAGAGAGAGAGAGAGAGAGAGAGAGAGAGAGAGAGAGAGAGAGAGAGAGAGAGAGAGAGAGAGAGAGAGAGAGAGAGAGAGAGAGAGAGAGAGAGAGAGAGAGAGAGAGAGAGAGAGAGAGAGAGAGAGAGAGAGAGAGAGAGAGAGAGAGAGAGAGAGAGAGAGAGAGAGAGAGAGAGAGAGAGAGAGAGAGAGAGAGAGAGAGAGAGAGAGAGAGAGAGAGAGAGAGAGAGAGAGAGAGAGAGAGAGAGAGAGAGAGAGAGAGAGAGAGAGAGAGAGAGAGAGAGAGAGAGAGAGAGAGAGAGAGAGAGAGAGAGAGAGAGAGAGAGAGAGAGAGAGAGAGAGAGAGAGAGAGAGAGAGAGAGAGAGAGAGAGGGACGATGCTTACTTTTGATAATTTGGGCGTCGGTGATGATGTTTTCGCTAAGGGATAGGGACCGCAATGATGGAAGTGTATCCAAGGATAAAATAGTACTACTGTTCAGCAGATTATCGGATAGATCAAGAACTTCCAGTTTGTGTAAACGAGACCATACTTCAAAACCTGTGCAAAGTGAAAGAAATACACCATGAAAGTTAAATAAACAAACAAACCAAATAATGTACTATAAGCATCATAATAGAAGAATATATATAGCTGGGACAGTAAATTTATCTAAGCCAAAAGAAGTTTAAAAAGGATAAATAGGATGGAAAATAAAAATTAGATAAAAAAATATGTAAAACGAAGCTGTGTCGTTGCCATGTTGTGCAACAAATAGAATAGCTGAAGTAATGTACTATAGAAGATGATACCAAAACAGTTTTTTTTTTGACACGATACCAAAACAGTTCTGATAGCACTCAGAAAGGAGAACAGCCGAACATATATGATATATGGAACTGGTTAAGCTATATAAAGGAATATAAGAAAATTTGCAATGTCGTGGTACTTTTAAATTTTAATTAAGAGTAAATGATGTCAGAAATTCTATGTTACTTCAAACGGAATGGCCAAGAATGGGAAGCACACAAGCACCTGCACCAGGTAGGCATCCTTGTACGTAACAAATTGCTACTCAAGGACAGACTCTGCAGTTCCTGGAAGGCAAGGAACAAAGTAGCGTTGAGTAGAGGGGACACCGGTGGATATCCTTCATACCCACCAAGTACTATGAGGTCTGTGACACGCCCTTTGGCAGAATTGCAGGTCACCCCTTTCCACTGGCAACAGTTGCCATCGATCCGGTCTGTCCGGATATATCCCCCGGGCTCGAACGCATCGTAAGGGCTAGTTTGGCAGCACGCTGCCCCGCGGCAACTTTCCGGGGAAAGCCGCCCGACCTGCCTTGGCCGGGCGCGCTTCCCGGGGAAGCAGCGGTATTCCCCGCGGGGATATCGGCTCCCAAAGGAGCCCTAAATGTCCAGAAGCGCGCTCCTTTCCTTGTGCAAACAACCTTCAGATTCAGAGACCACAAAGCATAGACATATCCAAACCAAACACCAAGCCCAAGGGTTCCTCATGGCCACTTCTACTCCTACTAGGCTACTACAGTCTCAGGAATTTCTACAGTTTACCAAAGCTGCTATATAGAGTGTCCATCTCTGTTCTCTGCACTCACTTTTGGTATTGACAGTTTGTACCTACTCCCTCCGTCCCATAATAACAGGCCGTTTTGGAAAATATCAGACAAATTAGTAGTCATGACAAATGACCATGTTACCCCTCATTGGAGTTACAAAAGTAGCATTAACTAGCTATTTGATTGGCTCTATGTGTTTCTCTATGCACTTTTACGTTTCTCTATACACTTTTGTATTAATGTGTGCATCTCTAAAAGCTAAATGGACATTCTTTGTGGGACAAAATTTGAATGCTAAATGGCATGTTATTGCGGGACGGAGGGAGTAGGAATGATTGTGACGGTAGTGGCAAAAAGGTAAAGAGTCCTGAATCCCAGACACTGGATGGCTGATGCTCTTGCTCCTCGGTTGCAACTGCATGTGGAAAAGGGGCGAAGTGAAGTGGACGACAATGGGACACATCATGCTGATTATGGTCAAAAGTGGAGCACGCCATGCTGATTATGGTCAAAAGTGGAGCACTCTCTATTGATCAAAGCCTATCCAACATTCCAACCCACCTGTTAGAGAACTAGCGCGCGGAAGCAATGATTGATCTACCGAGACGATGTATGCGAGATCATAGACGACACCTGGAGACACGATATTTGTTGACGAGGTTCAGCCATGTGCCTACATCCCCAGGGCATGACTATGGGATTACAAGAGTCCGACACAAACTCTACATCCTACCGCTAATACAACTCCAAACCCAACGCGTAACCAACTAGTACACAATATTCGACACAACTCCAACACCACCGGTCCTCCACTTAGAGTCTTTTTTTAGATAATGAATCAGTTGATAGTTACACACCAATCATCTGCGATCACCGCGTCAGCGTGCGGCAAACAGGGCTTCCACTGGGCAGCCCAGTCTGGGCTGCTTCTTCCTTGCAGCAGAAGAGAAGACAAGCCAGGCTGCCAGGGTTGGCTCCTCCCCATGGAAAACTACATTGTTTTGGTGCTTCCACGACAGACAACAGCAAAGGGCAATGGAGCGTGGAGCATTCCAGGTGGTGTTTCAAGAATGGGTGAATGGCTGGCATACAGGTCTCTAGCATAGAGAAAGAGGCCGGGTTGGATGTCGAATGGAAACCAGTCTAATGCTTCACTGGTTTTTCATTTATCAAAATAATTCTCACGACTTGTATGAAAAATATGCAAGCTTTCTACCATTTATGTGATATAAGATCCATCCACAAACATATCACATTGTCAACACATGAGACAATGTAGCAACACTGCTAGTCGGAAATTTTTAGTTCGCACCCTGATGCAGCAATAATCTTACAGTGATAGCTAGTTTAGCACACGGCTATATAACAACAAGCTACCATCTATACAGTCTGCACTCACATTTGGATTTGGACGTCGCGGTCGAAGACTCTCCGGTGCAAAACTTGATAGTTGTGGCTAGGAATGTTTGTGACGGTAATGGCTGCATACCAGACAGACAGAGTGGCAAAAAGGCCGGGGTCACAGACTCACAGTCACATTCGATGTCTGTATTCAGTTTCTCAGTTGTCTGATGAAGTACTGAAATCACAGACAAATATTTCAGATACAACTTGAAAAAGAGGAGAAATTCTGAGATGTATGCATGGTGCGCTTGTGCTTGAACTTTTTCTCTACTTAATACAATGATACGCAACTCTCATGCGTATTTCGTGAAAAAAAAAAGACTTGCACCAGGTAGGCATCCCTGTAACCAAGGTAACTCCGGACGGAACAAGCAGGTACTATTGATCAATTGAGTAGGAGACACACACTCGATCTCCAGCTCAAAATGGCTGAGTTTCGTGCGGGGGCTTTCAAGCCGGGTCACGTACGTACCGCGTTTGTAGTCAGTGCGGAGTTGCAATTACAACTCCAAAAGGTTGCAGGTACGTCAACCCTTCCACCCCGGTAGGCCATGGCAATGCACCATCATGAACCCTTACGTAAAAGGGAGCTACCCGTATCTCTGCACTCACTTTTGGTAGGGTTACGCGGTGGACTTCCAGGCGCGAGGACTTGACAGTTTACACCTGATCGATTCGTTCCGGACACGATAGTGACAGCAGGACTTTCTTCAATTCGAGTCGGGTCACGTACCGTGTTCGTAGTCAGTGCGGCCCAATCAAGTCATGACTCATGAGATTCCAGGCGAAATATGGTGCATGACTTTAGTCGTGGTGCGGTAGGCCACGGCGTGCCGCCCCGTCCCCTACGCGGCTACGCCGAGCCCTGGGCGGCTGAGCCTCCCCCACATGATGCGCGCGCCCGACGACGAAGTCACCGGCTCGCCACCCTGGTTCGTCGTGGCGGCGCCCTCAGCTTACTCGCCGTGGCGGCAGGTTGTTTCGGTCGACTTGTCCGGCCATGGTTCCTCTTCCCCGCCAATCCCGCCTTCTAATTTACTCCGTTCCTTTCTTCTTTTTTCCTTTTAATATGTCGTGATCGCATCATGTACTCCTGATACAGCACCCAAAAAACAAAAACATGGCTTGATTCTTTCCATGCCGTTGGAAGTTTAGGGAAATTTATCTACACACCACTGGAGAACTGCTGACGCCCTCCATGCGTTGTAATTTCGCCTTTAGTGTAAAGATGTAAAAAACACCCAAATATCCGGGAAAAATATGATAATTTCAAGGAGTGCATAGTTGACATGTTCCAAACTGAAAAATAGCAGCATCATGTACAGATATTTTGTACTCTTCCTTTGATGGCAATACTCAATACAACCAATCTTATTGACCAAATGCGACTTGGAGGGTACATTTTTAGATAATGGATTAAAAATAATCTGGTCTTGACCCAAAGGCTACGACCACAGTTTACAAACTAGCAGCACATCCGTCTGCTCACGCAAAGAGCACTTGGAGGGTACATATACATATACATGAATAAGTATGTAGCTTCTCACTCTTCTCCGCAAAGTCACAGCCCACAACCCAGGGGCGCCGGGCACATTCGATAGAAAATCACAAATACAGAGGTAGTTGTTCATTTCAATGCACTCCTAGTAGCATTGCTTACAAGTAAAGTTGCTTAATCGGTGGAATTGATCTTGGTCGCCATTCTTGCCCAACTTAGAACCACAAGCACATATATTTTGTCGTACATTTTATCAAAGAGTCGGAAATAGGAAACCCTCCATGTTTTGTTGAACAAAAGGGAACAGAACACAATCCAGAGGCCAACCACAAATCCCATACTTAGTCCGAAATGAAAGGTCATGATGTCGTATCCTTGTTTCCTTACACTGAAGTGGCTTAGTACTGTACCATTTCCTGAACAGTTCTTCAGAAGAGGAGGGCCACAGAGATCAATGTTGCCAATGTACATAGATGCTGGATCAGTGGTGCTGAGTGTATCGAGCTGGTTCCCTGACGGTATTCTCCCTGATAAGTTATTGTAGGATAAGTTCAGATAGCTTAGTGATGTTAAATCTGATAAGCTTGAAGGAATTTCACCAGAAAGCTCATTGTATGAGAGGTCAAGTGATTCCAGTGAATGCATAGAACCAATGTTCTCCGGAATTTTTCCAGTCAAGTGGTTCCTAGACAAATTCATGTTTAATAAACCTGTCTTAGGACCTATGCTTTTGGGGATATCTCCAGTTAACTGGTTGCAGGACAAATCAAGATTCACCATGTATATGAAATGACCAATATATTCACGCTCTTGCCCTTTTGTGACTGCAGATATGCTCACAAATGGATCAGGCCCATGGATGTCAGCTACTTCATCGGGGCCATCATATGGGAAGAATGGAAGATATGTAAATGCTATTTCTGTGGTATCAGCTACACCATCCATGTTAAGCAGGGATTGAGGTATAGTTCCTGAGAGGTTGTTGTGTGCTAGGTCCAAATATTGGAGATTACCAAGTACTCTAAGCTGGGTTGGTATATAGCCCGAAAACATGTTGGACCTAAGGCGCAGGATTCCCAGCTTTGGTAATTTCTCTCCAATCCAAATTGGTATGCTTCCAAAAAACTTGTTTTGCCCAAGATCAATAAAAGTTAGTCCTGGGCAGTTCTGTAATAACAAAGGAAAATCTCCAGAGAGGCTATTGTTATTGAGCCTCAGAAATTGAAGCGACATATCCATTGGCGTAACAGAGCTAGAATCAGTAATTGTAGAGGCTGAGCTAGGTGGGACCATACTTGATCTTGATGCCATATATTCTGAACATCGAGGGAGATGGCCAGTTACCATGTTGTTTCCAATGTCAAACAATTGCAAAGACTTCATTTGGCATATTGATGCTGGGATAGGGCCTGTGAAATAGTTGTCAGAAAAAACCAGACCTTCTACAAGCATGGGCGATTGGAAGTTCAATGGTAGAGGCCCTGACAGAATATTTCTCGAGATATCTAAAATGGTAATATAAGGAGGAACGTGCAGTACTGAACCAGTGAATTGATTTGAGCTTAGATTTAAGAAAGAAAATTCCATTAGTCCTAGAGTAGCTGGTAATGTGCCGGTAATGTTGTTACTTGATAGATCCAAAATATGGGTCTTTGAGACAACGTTCCAAAACCAATCAGGCATGGTATCAGATATACTGGCATTGGACATAAAAAGGAAGGAGATATTCTTCTGCCATTTAAGCCAGTGAGGGAATCTTGGCCCAACACAGCATGACTTCAATCCTAATGTGTGCAGCCTGAATGGAGGGACCCTGTTAGAGTTCCATTCAATGGTAAATGAATTTGCAGACAAGTGCAGTTCCTGCAAATCCGAAAGCTTGGAGAAGTGTTCTTCAGTGATCAGCCCATCCATCTGATTGTAGCGTAGGTCCAGGTAAGTCAAGTTAGAAAGAGTACCTATCCCTGTGGGCAGAGTACCTGTAAGCCTGTTGGCAGAGAGATCAAGGGTGCACAAACTAGTCATGAGATCAATCCAATCTGGCAGGGGTCCAGTTATGTTATTACCACTCAGGTTCAGCACCTGCAACTTACTCCATGAACAATTTGGTAATCTCTCAAGGAATTCCGTCATGTCTTCTTCAACAATGTTCCATGGAAGTTCAAATATTTTCAGGCTGCAAAGATTCGTCAGTGTACGTGGTACCATTGCTTTTACTAGGTTGTCACTCATCTGAAGGACTTCAAGTGTACTCAAATTTCCCAATTCAGCAGGAAGCAGACTACTGATGTCATTCTCACTAAGATCGAGATATTTCAGGCTGCTTGCACCCGAGACCAAGCTAATTGCTGTTTCAAGGGAATTGAAAGAGAGGTCGAGGATCTTGAGCCTAGTGAGGTTCGAGTGGGGAGCAGAGTGGACTGTGTGATCATCCCCAGAGAGCCCACATCCTGATAGCTTTAGGACCTCAAGAGAGGAGAGCATGTTCACTGTATCCACCCAACCATTTACAGTGCTGAGATTCACAAAACTCATGTCAAGATGCTTGAGTGAAGAGAGTTGTCGTAGCCATGAAAGATCTATTGAGTACAACTGCCAAGTATCAGACCCCAAATCGAGATATAGCAACCTTGAGAGATTACCAAGCTGATGGGGTACGGGGCCAGAATAGTTCAGACCAGAGAGGTTGAGGTACCGTAGATCATGAATAGACCCTAAGAAATCTGGAAGGTGGCCTCGAGGTCCAGCGAGAAGGTTGTCGTTTCCACTGAGGTCTAGGTGTTGCAGATGCTTCAGAGTTTTCAACGAAGAACTTATCTCGCCTTGCAGGGAAATTTGGTCATTCCTTGCATGGAGGTCGAGCTTGACAACATGGCCAGTTCTGTTGCTGCAGCTGATGCCCATCCATCGGCAGCAGTCCTGCCCTTGCCATGACGCGAGGAGGCCATCTGGATCACCCGTGATGCCTGCTTTGATGGACAGCAGGGCTTCTCTCCCTTGCGATGCATCCTCCATGGTGCCATATATCAGGTTTGGAGCAGCCGAGCAGGAGCAGCACTGCAAGTGCAAACATGGAGGATTGATATCTCTAAATCATCCCCTGTTTTTCGAGGCAAGCTGGTTGGATATGGTCATATGGATGGTGGTGTTCACAGTGTAAGGTGGAGATGGGTCTTGGTGTTCACAGTGTAAGGTGGAGATGGGTCTTGGCACTGAATGCCATCAGTGTTAGAAGAGCAAACTCCATGTTTAGTCTACATCTGAGAGTCTACCATTATTCTGATGAGTTGACCCTTTCCATCTTTCGGAGTATACGTTGAATAACTGTATTCCTCAGCGCCCTCTTGTGATAAATTGACCTGAGTAAAGAAAAACAATCGGAGCATTCAGTTAGCACTTTTCAGAATCGACCAAGTATACTAGTTGATCGTTGATGCTTGGTATCTCCTAGTTTGTTCTCCGTTTTTTTTTTACTCCTTTTCCCTCTTCTTTATCTAGTTTATTTGGTCTTGGAAACCCAACTCAATCAATTGGAATAAAAATGCAGATCTCCGTTGAGAAAACAAAGAATCGTCCAAATCTGAGAAAATCGTTGCAGTTGGTTAGGAAAACTGTAATCTGGATGAATTCTATCACATCCCCTTCAGCATCATTGCATGGAAGTTCAAATAATTTGGGACTTGCAAAGGGTATCAGTGTATGCCTCTCAGATGGTTGTCACTCACCTGAAGGATGGACTTCAAGTATTTCCTATGTCAGCAGGGAGAAATGCATGCAGTTCAGGCTGGTTGCATCCGAAAGCAAGCTAATGGCATCAGATCAACCTGAGTCCCGAGCGCTAGAACTCGATAGATGAGAGACTTGAGAGTTCCAATCACTTCACTTTTGGCGGCCCAAGATTTCCAGGCGCAGCAAATTGATAGGCATCACTGCATGAGTGTGACGGCAATGGCTGTGCACCAGACAGGATAGTGGCAGATGACACAGGGAAGTCAGGCTCACGCCGGGTCGCGTGCTGTCTGTAGTTGTCAGTGGTTCCATCAAGTCCTCAAACTTGTACTGTATCTTGCATCTTGCTCCTCCGGTGTGTATACCGGATCGCGTGAGGTGCGGCGTGCGTGTAGTCCAGTGGTTCAATGAAGTCCTGAAATTCCTAGTCAAATTATTTTGGGTATATACGGCATATGGTCTAGAAACAGGGACCTGCTATTCGTCAACGAACTGCGTTTACGGTCGACAATTGTGCGCTGTTGCATCCAGCAGTCTATTACTTCCGTTCTAAATTATCATTCGTTATTGATATTTTTTTATAATATTTAATCATTCATCTTATTTAAAAAAGTATGCAACAATTCAAAAATTTATGCAAACAATTACTCCCTCTGTTTATATATGAGTTGTATATACACGAACGGAAGTAGTAACATATATGCAACGATTCTAAATATGTTTAACCAGTATCATTTAAATTATTTATTATTATCAATCTAACATATTGTTTACTTCTCATTAGTGTTTTTATTTATTGCAAAACAATTTCAAATGTGTTTCTGCATGTATATGTGGAAGTTTTCGATGCTGTTGATTCTACTCACTAACGGAATATCTGATCTTCAGTAAATAGAAAACAGAAATATTTTCCAACTCCTTTTAGCGTGCTGCAGTCACGGGCAAAACTATATTCCTCTTTCTGGGTGTGTAGTTTCACATTGTAGATTCACAATTGTATGCCAACGAACAACCAATATAAATACATGATGCAAGAAATGGCCTAACTAAGCTCCTGCTAAGTACCTACAGTCTGGACTCTGGAGAATCACTAGTTCACCATGTATACTACTCTTAACTTCTTGTGCTAAGCTTGGTTACTATCTCATCCTTTGCCAGCCGTATCAAAAACAAGATGGCAAGTGATATGGAAACAATCAACATGAAAAATACACTGTTCCATCCTCTGGTTGAAATGTACCCTGTAAGCAAGGGTCCCAGAGCTGCACCAACAGAACCAGTGCCATCAATTATTGCGGAAACTGTCGCCAGTGCTCTTGAGTTTCCTTTGATTGCATCTTGGGTGCCAAGATCAGTTGCTACAGCCGTGGTAATGAGGGAGTATGGGCCATTCACAAAGTAGCCAGAGAGGAACATGAGACCAATGTTGTGGTGCATGGATATGCTTCCATATGTCCGGTAAACGATGAGTGCAGGGATTGAGAGCAAGAGGAACAGAACGGATGTTACTGCACGGGCACCTATGGCATCCGAGAGGAAACCAGCTGAAATTCCTCCTAAAACCCCTCCTATGTCAAACACAATTGATAAAATTCCTGAAGCCTTGTGTGACAAGAACTGGCCTGCTACGGCTGCAAAATCGAAATTCAAAAGTAAGAAAACCGATAATGATTGATATTCCACGAACGACAATCCTATAGAATCAAAGCTTCCAAGAAGTAAAACAATCCTCCAATTTCTGAACTCATTCTTTTCATGGTTTCACCTCACCATGGAAGGAGAGGTAGTTTAGATTCATGGGCTAGATCATTGAGTTACTTGTGTCAAATCCTACCATCTAAATAAACAAAGAAAATTAGAAAATTAGGTAGGAAAAATAACAGATGCACATTGGTACAATTCAATCGACATGTCAATCTGCTAAAACAGTTCAACATTTCAGCAAAAGAATATTATAACTTCATAAGCAATTAGGTCGGCACCTCATCAGAAACTTAAGAGCAAGCTAAAGCTGCTGCGTGTTATCAACAGATTTGTATGCTTCCATTGCATCAATTCCAGCTATCACACTGTAACTGTATAGAACAAGGTTTCACAGAACTAACATTTTCAGACTGTCCGGTGACTCTTATCTACCTATTCAGCTGATTTTAAACCACACTAGGAGGCAGCCAACTATAAATCCTGAAATGTAAAACTGGGAATTACTGCACTGAAAAAACTTCTAATGAGTGACATTTTAGCAACAAAATTAGAGTTCACAACACAAAAGTTAAAATTAACCTTGGACATACTTGTAGGTTTACTCACTGAGAAAATTATGTACAAGAAACAAGATCATACCCTAGTAGCCTACCATTGTTAATGTGAGATATGTATAAGCAATTGACTGCATACCATTGTTCCTGATATAGAATGGCAGCCAGTAGAGGAAGGTATAGGCAACAAGCTTGGAGAAGAAGAGGCAGAATGCAAAAGGCGCAACGCCAGGCAATCTCCACGCCTCCAAGAACCCAATTGCTGTCGGCAATTGCAATCCCATCTCCAGCTCCAAGTCATCGTCCTCATTCCCTCGGGCCTCTTTCTTATCCTCCACAAGCAGCTCCACCTCCTCCCCACCATCTCCATTCATCTCAACCTCCATCGCCTGCACCTCCAACCCGGCCTCACTCGGGTGCGCGACCAAGAACACCAGCACTACGAGCCCAAGCGCGGCGATGACGAACGCCGGCACCAGGAACGACCACCCCCACCCGAACTCGAGCACGGCGGCGGCGAGGACGGAGCCGGCGATGTTCCCCACGGAGGTGTGCGAGTTCCACACCCCCATGATGGTGCCGCGCTTCGATGCGTGGCCGAACCAGTTCCCCACGACGGCGACGACGCAGGGCCAGCCGGCGGACTGGACGACGCCGCTGGCGACCTGCGCCGCCACGAAGAAGGCGAGCGCGTGGACGTCCAGGAAGTAGGCGGCGCCGAGCGCGGCGCAGGCGGCGGTGGACGCGAGCATGGCGGCGCCGAGGAGGCGGCGGAGGTCGGCGCGGTCGGCGAGGTGGCCCGCGGCGAACATGGCGAGCGCGTACGCGGAGAGGAACGCGACGTCGAGCTCCCCGAGGCGGTGCGGGCCCCGAGCGCCCGAGAAGGGCGCCCACTCCGTGGAGAGCACCCCCTTGACGATGCTGGGCGGCTTGCGGGAGGCGTGGAACGCCGCGTAGGACGCGAAGGTGAGCGCCAGCACCCCGTACTCGTGCCGCCCGAGGCCCCGCGCCGGCGCGCCCCCGGCCGCCGCGCGGGATCCCCCGTGGGGCCGCGGCGCGGCTGCAGCGGCTTCCATCGGAGCGGGGGCGGATGCTAGAGAGGGGAGAAGGTTGAGGGCATGGGAGGCAATGGCAAGGGGAAGGTGAGATCTGGCATCGAGGGAGACGCGTAGACGACGACCCTGGGAGAGGGAGGACTGAGACCGAGCAGGAGGGGAATTTTGCCTTCTCTTTTTAAACCTGATGACAATTTTCCCAAAATTTTCTCCCATTTCTTTTTCGGAGAAAACAAAGCTGAACTCTGACAACTTATTCAGATTTCAGACTTCAGACTTCCAATCCAATCCAAGAACACAGTTTCAGCAGCTGGGGGCTCGGATTCTCTGAACTTTATATGTGATTTTGTTGTTTACAGTTACACCAACCAAATACTCAACAAGTACAGTATCACAAAAAAAAAAGTGCGTGTGTTTAGCATAGTGTGCCATCGTGCATTCGTGCGTGTGTTTGGCAAAATGAACCGACAGTTTGGCGCCGGACATTTCAGCAGAATTCAGGCAGAAACGTAAGGAGCCAGCAGCCTGGTATGCAATGCATCCCACGGTGTCAGCCACCCACCTTCCATGTTTTGGCAATGATCATGTACCATGGAAACATTTGTCAAACTGAATTGGCGAGCCAGATTTGTAAAAAAGCTCAACCAGCTGCGTAACTGTCCCAGTTCGGTATGCTAGCTGTTGCTTCATTGACCATTTTCACAAGTGTAACCTGTGCGCAACACAAAAATCCATCACATTGGTTAGTAACTATTTTCAAGAGTAAAAAAGGATACAGCAAGAAAAAGGACCTGGATGAAGGAAATAGCCATAGCCATGTGTGTTTATGTATTCTGTATCAGTGAATATATCTTAACAACAGAAGAAAATTGTTGGCATTTCTAATTTTTTTTTTAAATTCGGTGGTGAAACAGACAAAATGCATATGACATTGTATTGCAATCTCATGGTGGGCTTAACTGATTCAGTTATGCTCCTCGTTGCAACATCAATGGCTATAAAAATGAACTTATATACATATTTTTTTCATGTTGCTGTTTGTGTACTATAATATACTGACACTTTGGTACTACTACTCGAAAGACTACATTGTGAAGCAAACATTGGTTAACATCCAAATGGTGCAAAATATAATATTGAAACAATGTTACATATTTGCAAACAAAGCAGAACCATACCACACTCTGAGGTATACGGTTAGATAAACCCTCTGGAGGTAATGGTAAATTTCTAGGCGGAGGTTTCGCCATGTACTGTCTCTTGTCAAACCTCCATGCTCCAATTTTAGCATAAGTCAGTTTACCCTAGCGCAAAAAGAAGAGCATGGTTATTAGCACAAAATCTTGAGTTGGACTTTCTGAAATTTCACACCAAAAGATGAATATGTACCTCCTTATCATAATCGCACCCATAAGTATAATGTATAATAAAAGCATCACCAACTTCCAAGTCCCACGGTGGCTGAAGAAGAATCAATCTATCATCTATGAATATTAATTGCACAAGCTGCCTAATATTTTTTTTTATGAAACAGGAGGGGTGAACCCCTACTGATTAATACATTAATTAAGCTGCCTAATATGGTTGATCACACTATAGTTTCTTAGATGCTACAAAACTTCAAACCTGAATCATAAAATCCTTGCGTAAGATGTTGCCCACTCCATGAAGAGCAGATGCTACAGCATAGCCATACCTGTTTCCCAGAAATACAATTTAACAAATAATTAGATACCTACTCAAATCGTGAAGACAATAGCATTGAGTTCGTTAGTGGTATTGGAATGCATAATAAAATCAAACTTAGAGAAGGACATTACATTTCAAGAACCCAACCAAAGGTTTTATCAGTCTCAGGATCATTTTTCATTGCAATTGAAACATTCATCCATGTAGGTGCAATCCTTGCAAGGGATTCCTAGTAAGTCAGATAGAAAGTAATTGAATTAGTCATGTAAATCTGAGTATATGCTTAGAAGAAGAAAAAATATCACCTTCTCAATTATCCAGGAGAATTTCCTATAGGATCAATCTGAGTGATTGGTCCCTTGTCTTCAGGGAAGAACTTACGAAGCACTTTCTCATTTTTCTCCGGCTCAATATAGAAGAAAGGGAAAGCTGCTGAGCGACCGTCATTTGACAAATTTGGGATAGGCTTGACAAAAATATGATCAGGTTCTGCCATCAAGATATAACTGCACATAGTGTGAAATTAGCTGACCTATGGAGTCTGGAGAATGATTACTACTAATCAAATAAACTTATAGTAAACTTACTCTTCCTTTATGTCTGCCTTCTGGAGCCACTGAACAAATGCCCATGGCCTATTCAGAACAATGTATCCCTGAGATATTAGAATGAACTATGTTAGAACAAAAAAATAGAAGCAGCATCTAGTTTCTGTAAAAAGGCTCAGTCATAAACTCCTCAACTTCTCGAACTGTTGAATATTTTGAGCAATACTTGAAGTTTTGAATCACAAATATACAATTGCAACAACACAAGTAAGCAATCGAAGGGATACACACAAGCAGCAACAGTTGCAGTTCACAATAGGATGCTCTGTGATGACAAGAAACCTGCAGTCCACGCCCCACAGGATTATTAGCAACTTGGACCCTGGACCAGTGGTTTAACTTGCTTCAGACGCAATATGGTGAAAAAGCCGGTATCAGCAAGACAGCAAGGACCTTTTCACCACGTGACATCCTAGCGGCCAATCTGTTTCATTCTATCATTGGCCCTCACTACGTACTTCCTCATTTTTTTTTGTCCCCGCATGCCTGTACAAGTCAAAGTATTTTCTTGCCTCCACATGCTTGTGCAAGCCAAAGTAGCACAGCTAGCTGTTATTTGTCCAGAGATTTTGTGCTCTCACAATTTTCACCTTAATTTGTCGCCCCCACGAGATCATAACAACCTCTTTTTTTCTATAAACTTCGCCATCAGCCCCCTCACTAGTTCCTCATGTCCCTGTCCCACATGGCCACATGCATGTACAAGCCAGAGTAGCACAGTGACATATTTTTCCAGAGGTTTTATGCTCATGAATTTTTGCCTAATTTTTCCAGTTGATGAGGAGCAGGACAGTAGCAGTACAGGAGAAGGACTACAGGACTTTTCCAGGACCTTGGATTTGTATTACGTGCTAATTTCAAGTGATACGAAGCTCAACTTGTACTCCTAAAACTAATGTGGGTTCTCATGTTACTGAAATGCTTCACAAGTTCATTTTGCAACACTGACCGATTCATAGCATTCAGCCTGGCCTCCTTTACACACACACACATTTCCCGATTTCAGGTTATTCCCACACGGACCATAAATTTCTCTAGAATTCCAACGAACCAGTAACAGCAAAACAGAGAACCAACGAAGAAAGAAAGCATGGAAGAACCACGTGATAAACTTTGCCGTTTCGTCAAGCAAAAGCAAACACTGCGCCATTACGTACGGCATTACCTGGTCCCCTTCGGCAAGCGGGTCGGCGACGAAGGTGGGGATCTCGTCGACGAACTCGTCGGGCTTGCCGGAGTGCAGGATCCTGGTGAAGCCGCCCATCTCGGCGCCGCCGGGCGCCCGCCGCACCGCCTTGAACCAGTGGTACATGACGCGGCACTGCCACGTGTTGTACACGGACCCCGACGCGGTCACCGCCGTGTGGAACGGCCTCGGCCGCTGCGCGGCGCCGAAGCCGAAGCGGCGGGAGGAGGAGGACGACGAGGAGGCGGTGGTGGCGTCGTCGGTGGCGGCGGGGAAGGTGGAGGAAGAGAGCGGCAGGAGGCCGGAGCGGGAGGAGAGGAGCGCGTTGTAGGTGAGGAACACGGCGCAGAGCCCCACGAAGACCAGCGGCAGGGCGCCGCGGCCGCACGGCGCGGCCATGGCCGGCGCGGCGGGAGGAACTCTACTCGCTGGTGCTCCTCCTCCTCCTGCTCCCGCGAGCTTGGGAGTGGTGCGAGTGGGACAGAGGAGGGAGAAGCCAAGACGTGCCGCGTCTGCCTTTGAATCGACGCGTCTCGTGTGGCGAGGCTGGCTGGCGTCGTGAGACAAACACTCTAGATCAGATATTCAGAGCACGTGTTCTGAAATGTGGACTATCTTCATAATTTAATTTGGTTCAAATTTGTACCGAATTCCGGGGAATAACATCCTACTCGGTAAGTACTCACTATTGGTACTACCTGAGTAGTTTGTGCGAACAAAAAACATTTGCTCTCCTTTTCTACTTCAGCAAAGAGTTATAAAATACTCAGCGTGTTGTAAAACTTGTTTCACCTATAATACTCGGGATTGTAAAACGTCTTCTATCTTTGATACAATGGTATGGTGGTCTCCTGTATATTCGACAGAAAAAATCTAAGTTGCAAATAGGAACCACTCAGAATTTCCGAAAGATAGAAAACAATGCGTGTAATAAAAATAAACCAAACGATATTTTAGAGGGTTATCCGGACTTTATCCATATTTGAGTATAGTAATTTAGACTTTTTCTGACACAAATATTCCATCCAAAGTCTTTCCAATCACAAAAAGTAACAAAGTTATACGAAACAACTTCTATTCAAAATTTATATATATAAGGTATTTACAATCACTTATTTAAAGGGTACATATATGTAAAACCCTAAAATTTTAGAATATTAGGATGTGAATAGTAAGCTTAATTTATACAATGATTTTTCTTAAATTACTAAATTTTTTAAGCTTTTTATAATTATCAGGAATTTTAGCAGAGAAATAATTATTCTCTCAATTAAAATAAAACAACATAGGCAATAACATTGTGAGTTTTGCCCTCATGTTGCATTAGGCATGTTTGAGTGTGTAAAGTTTTCAAAAATGCATTTAGACGCCTAATGGAAAATTTTAGATTTTTTTCTGGTATTTATTCCTATTTTCTCTAGAGCAAATTCCTCGTGTCAGGAGTTTATAGAATATTAGCATTAGATCAAGTTTAATTAAGCTTTTTGGTTTGTTGTGTTTATTTCGTGAATGCAGAATGATGCAGCGTCGATGATCCTTAAAAAGGGGGAATATTTGACAAGGAAGAACTAGATGAAATGGTGCTGATGGATGTGTGAATCTGACGATGTTCAAGGAATTGTAGCAGTGCAAGAGGACATGGCAGAGAGGAAGTGAATTGCCTGTTGCGGAGGTGGCCAAATACATGAAGTTGGAAAAAGATAGGTCAGTGGTGTTTATTACTTCAGAGAAATAACTTTGTTGAAGTTATGGCATATGTACATCCTACGCTAAGGTTCCATACTTCTATTTGGAGAAATAACTCTATTGAAATTCTGGCATAGGTACACCCTGCATTAAGGTTTCATACTTCTACTTTGTAACTTGTCCGGCTTTATTAGCTTATTATCAGCTGTCAATTCTCTTATCAAATTTTGTTGTGCTCAGAGTCAATTAGTCAAAGTGCCCAATATATATCCTATTGGCTTTGGATACTGACATATTACATCATGCCAGTTTTGTAAGGTTACCCATAAACTAAACTTGAAGGAAAGCCTTCATGGTAAAGTTGAAGTGCAGCAAAATGATGATTGAAGTCACCTGGTTTTGCCACCCAGTTCACCACAGAAAAAGTTGAATATCTCCTCTTGTTCTAGGTAGGAGGAAGAGAGCGGCAGGAGGCCGGAGCGGGAGGAGAGGAGCGCGTTGTAGGTGAGGAACACGGCGCAGAGCCCCACGAAGACCAGCGGCAGGGCGCCGCGGCCGCACGGCGCGGCCATGGCCGGCGCGGCGGGAGGAACTCTACTCGCTGGTGCTCCTCCTCCTCCTGCTCCCGCGAGCTTGGGAGTGGTGCGAGTGGGACAGAGGAGGGAGAAGCCAAGACGTGCCGCGTCTGCCTTTGAATCGACGCGTCTCGTGTGGCGAGGCTGGCTGGCGTCGTGAGACAAACACTCTAGATCAGATATTCAGAGCACGTGTTCTGAAATGTGGACTATCTTCATAATTTAATTTGGTTCAAATTTGTACCGAATTCCGGGGAATAACATCCTACTCGGTAAGTACTCACTATTGGTACTACCTGAGTAGTTTGTGCGAACAAAAAACATTTGCTCTCCTTTTCTACTTCAGCAAAGAGTTATAAAATACTCAGCGTGTTGTAAAACTTGTTTCACCTATAATACTCGGGATTGTAAAACGTCTTCTATCTTTGATACAATGGTATGGTGGTCTCCTGTATATTCGACAGAAAAAATCTAAGTTGCAAATAGGAACCACTCAGAATTTCCGAAAGATAGAAAACAATGCGTGTAATAAAAATAAACCAAACGATATTTTAGAGGGTTATCCGGACTTTATCCATATTTGAGTATAGTAATTTAGACTTTTTCTGACACAAATAAGTAATATTTTAATAATATTAATACAAAAAGTAACAAAGTTATACGAAACAACTTCTATTCAAAATTTATATATATAAGGTATTTACAATCACTTATTTAAAGGGTACATATATGTAAAACCCTAAAATTTTAGAATATTAGGATGTGAATAGTAAGCTTAATTTATACAATGATTTTTCTTAAATTACTAAATTTTTTAAGCTTTTTATAATTATCAGGAATTTTAGCAGAGAAATAATTATTCTCTCAATTAAAATAAAACAACATAGGCAATAACATTGTGAGTTTTGCCCTCATGTTGCATTAGGCATGTTTGAGTGTGTAAAGTTTTCAAAAATGCATTTAGACGCCTAATGGAAAATTTTAGATTTTTTTCTGGTATTTATTCCTATTTTCTCTAGAGCAAATTCCTCGTGTCAGGAGTTTATAGAATATTAGCATTAGATCAAGTTTAATTAAGCTTTTTGGTTTGTTGTGTTTATTTCGTGAATGCAGAATGATGCAGCGTCGATGATCCTTAAAAAGGGGGAATATTTGACAAGGAAGAACTAGATGAAATGGTGCTGATGGATGTGTGAATCTGACGATGTTCAAGGAATTGTAGCAGTGCAAGAGGACATGGCAGAGAGGAAGTGAATTGCCTGTTGCGGAGGTGGCCAAATACATGAAGTTGGAAAAAGATAGGTCAGTGGTGTTTATTACTTCAGAGAAATAACTTTGTTGAAGTTATGGCATATGTACATCCTACGCTAAGGTTCCATACTTCTATTTGGAGAAATAACTCTATTGAAATTCTGGCATAGGTACACCCTGCATTAAGGTTTCATACTTCTACTTTGTAACTTGTCCGGCTTTATTAGCTTATTATCAGCTGTCAATTCTCTTATCAAATTTTGTTGTGCTCAGAGTCAATTAGTCAAAGTGCCCAATATATATCCTATTGGCTTTGGATACTGACATATTACATCATGCCAGTTTTGTAAGGTTACCCATAAACTAAACTTGAAGGAAAGCCTTCATGGTAAAGTTGAAGTGCAGCAAAATGATGATTGAAGTCACCTGGTTTTGCCACCCAGTTCACCACAGAAAAAGTTGAATATCTCCTCTTGTTCTAGGTATATTTGGAAGGAAACTCTGCTTAAAAGTTTAAAAGCTAAACAACAGGAGAATGGAAAGGTTTGGTACATTATACTTGCATATTGGTGTCTAGATTTTTGTTGGGTGTTTGTTCTTTTTACTTCTCTTCATTGGTTTTACGCATGCTGAATAAGAATAAGTGATGTAGCAGGGACAGTGTGGGATACCTATAACCAGGGTAATAACCAGAACTAGACATATAGATAGATAGATACAAACCGACCTGCCCAAGCTGCATCAACATCATCAGCCAAGTTAGACAGGGCAAGAGAGCCAGCCCCCCTGACCGCCTTGGGGAGCCCAGCCAACCGAGACACGTGGTCGTCCCCCGACCGATCGGGGGACGCTATCGACCAGCGACATGTAGTATCCCCCAACTGCTCGAGGGATGCTATATATGCTACCGACCTATGCACGTGGCACTCCCCCAACCGGCCGGGGGCTCACTCTCTAGGACACGTGGCGACTACCCGACCGCACGGGAGGGCCCGACTCTCCCCGACGCGTGGCAAACCCACAACCACTCGAGGGTTGGTCAAACTACATGGCCAGCCATCATCCCGGTCCAAGTATTCGAGGACGTTGCTCTGGATCTTGGGCTATACTTGCGGGTACGGCCCAGCAACATCGAGATTATGGCCACGATCAAGCTTACCGCATCGAGACCGAGGCACAGCTCGAAAAGACAGCTGCAATAGCAGGGCCGCATGGTTATGCCACATGGTTGACCCCCGATCACGCAGGCAAGGTCGGGGAGGAGCCAGGCAACGCCCGTGCGGCAGGGGCCATGGCTTCCCAACAACTCCTCCATAGTTCAGGGTATGATGCAACCAACAACTCCCTAAACAGGGAGCACATCGACCGGCATGGTGATGTGGACAGCGGCACAGAGCACCACTATGTGCCACAGAGTGCCGTTGTGTGCCCACGACTCCACCATAACTTGATATGGCACGAGGTGTACGACAGAAGGTAGGGGCCTCCGACCAAGCATACCGAGGTCAGGGACGGCGCGGCAGCAGACCAAAGTGAGGACCCACAAGGCCCTTCTCCACTTCTTCCTTTTCCTACCATGTAATCGACCTCCGGAACATATATAAGGGGGAAGGAGCCCCTGGGAAGAGGAGGACGCATCACGCACCACACAGACATCGATTCGTACACACTCACACACAGTCGCACACTGGCTTATGAGCACCCCCGTTGTAAGCCCGAAACACCCCTCGCAAGGAACACGACTCTTTCACACTGGACCCTTGAGCTAGCGCGGCGTAGGGTCTTTGCCCGAACCAATATACTTCCTCTGTGTTTGGGAGTGTTTACCATCGAAGACCCGTGAGCTAGCGCAGCGTAAGTAAACCGTTGATGTCCAAAAAAACAGTTTCAGATTTCCTATTTAGGGTACAATCAGGACACTAAAGAGTTTTTTTATTATCAAAGACACTAAAGAGTTGGAAAAAACTGAGGAGTCATGGCATATTCCATACAAAAGTAGATCAAAGCATTTTAATTTGGAAGTGGCGCACATTAGGGTTTGATTGGCTAGACAGGCTTAAGCCTAACCTCTTCAGATTGGTAAATTATTTAGAGATACATAATTGTAAATTATGCTATATTTTATCCCTATTTGGTACCTCGCGAGATATTTTATAGTATCATACTTTGTAACTAAGGTGAAAATATCTTTTAATTTCTAGTAATGAAAAAACAATACTGATAAGAAATTTTTAGAATGAGATAGTATAAGCACATTCTTTATATTACAAGCAATTTTTAGAATGAGATAGTATAAGCACATTCTTTATATTACAAGCACCTCATTTTTATCCAACATTTTCTTTATCGATGTTGAGGTAAAGAAATTAAGTCTCATTTCTCTATGCTAAACACCCCTTCATCTCTTCTCACTTATGCACTTTGTCCATCCCACCCCATTCCTATGAGCGTTCGTTTACGGTCATCCGTACAAGTCTCTTGTGCAGTACGTAGGCAAAGTATATTTTTACAAGTTCAGATCGTTTAGTATTGCATCATGTTCCACACAACAATCCAATGAAGAAAATACAAATTAATGTTTGTAATAGCATTACGACATGTGTTGCTAGTTGATTCTCGCAATATTGTAGCATCTTAACACGCTTTAATTTTGGCCTATCTATTCCACACCATGGGTCAAATCCATAAGAATTGGTCAAATCAATGCTCTGTGACCACGAACCATATGAAAATCTAACTTAAGAGCGGAATTAATTGGATGAGTGCGCAAATTTAGGCAATATTTTGGTTAGGGTTTATGCTTGATAAAGTAAATATGAGGAGAAAAAGGACTTTTTTCTAAACAAATAACACTTGGGATTCTAGGAGTATCATTTAGTTATATATCAATTGTCTTAATATAAAATTAAATAAGATAATATATAATAGTTGATGATGTTAATGTAATTACTGTCTCTTATACACATCTAGATGTGTAACTTTATTATAATTTAAAATTATTACTAAAATTAAAAAAATGTACCCACTCAGAAGGAACCAAATAGGGATAAAATATAGCATAATTTAGAATTATATTGTGGCTGACAACGATTCTCGCAATATTGTAGCATCTTAACACGCTTTAATTTTGGCCTATCTATTCCACACCATGGGTCAAATCCATAAGAATTGGTCAAATCAATGCTCTGTGACCACGAACCATATGAAAATCTAACTTAAGAGCGGAATTAATTGGATGAGTGCGCAAATTTAGGCAATATTTTGGTTAGGGTTTATGCTTGATAAAGTAAATATGAGGAGAAAAAGGACTTTTTTCTAAACAAATAACACTTGGGATTCTAGGAGTATCATTTAGTTATATATCAATTGTCTTAATATAAAATTAAATAAGATAATATATAATAGTTGATGATGTTAATGTAATTATAATGGCCGAGGCTGTCGACGACAAGGGTGTCCCCTCCTCGGCGAAGATGCGTCGACCCTCCGCCTTGGGCCCCTTGTTGCGCAAGCCGCTCGAGGCGGATGCGCTCCGCTCCCTCTTCACCGAGACCAACGAGGACAGGTACGTCCATATCCTCACCGCCTTCGGCTTGGATGTCAACCTTGTCATCGACTCCATCCTCGCCGATCCGTTGGTCAGTTCCACATCGACGACGCGTCCGCAGCATGGCATCGCCTTTGTCGATCAGTTCTCGGATGAAGCCGGGGCTAAGGCGACCTAGCTTCCTTCAGATGTCCTGCTGGAGATAGCATCCCACCTCGGCCCTCCTCGCCGCATCGTGCAGTCCATGCGTGCCGCCAGCACGGCATGGAGAGCGCGGGTGCCCAGCACCAACGGACCACTACTTTGTCTGTCTCGCCTGCAGGAGGCCCTACCAGAGGGCTCTTCTAGGTTCATGGCCCTCCAGTTCCTACTGCTCATGGCCATGCTCCCACAATGAGTCCTGTGCTCTGCCCCTGCAAGCCATCTGCTGGGTCTGTGCTGCTGTGGGGAGCGACTCATGGCTTCCTGGCGTTGCGGCAGGAGGACACCAGTGATCTCTGCCTCCTTTGTCTTAACTGTGGTGGTGATTTGCTGGTACTCCCTCCGCTCCCTGCTGGATTCACCACTCGACACATACTGGATGGCTTCACAAGCGGTGTCATTTTCTTTGACAATGTTCCAGTCACACCATTGGCCATCTTGTCTCGGGGCAATCCGTTGATGCACGGTGAGGAGTTTGATATCCTTTTCAGGGAGGAGCCGAGGTGGGCTGTGTACCCAGGGACTGATAGGACTTCCATGCAGTCTGTTGGGTTCGCTCAGGGAATGCTGTTTGTTGGGATATCTTCTGATATGGTGGTGATCACGCTGGCTAGAGGCCAACCGGGAGACAACCTGATACACCTCAACATTCTTGCCGTGGCAGATACTGGCGCGGTGGGGCAATTATGGGAATAATGTTTTCACATGCGGTGACAGAGTCTACGTGTGTGTTATGTTTCGCTCTAATTTGGACTCCTAATATTTTTAGCTAGCCTACCTCACCGGCCATCTTTATAGAATCTGTTGGATTATTCTGTTATTTGTTAGTCAAATCTATTTTTAAGAGTAGCTAAATCAGTAAATTGACCACTATTTTTAGCTAATCTCTTGGAGATGCTCTAAGGCTGTATGCCAGAGTGATTTAGAAAGCTAGAGGCAACAATGGTGTTAGCAAGTGGTGGGTAGCGTCGGAGGCTCAGCTCTACACCGGATCGAAATGGCTCAAAAAACTTGAATGACATGATAGCGGTGAGATTTGTCAACAGTGCAGCGATATGCCGTCAAGTAGTGTACTGGTAGAGACTAGTGACGACGAATGTCTAACGCGAAGGCTCTGGTAAGAGGCAAAATGGAGAGCGTTCTTGGTCTGGTCGCTTCATCATAATTTGAAACACACATAAGCTAATTCCATTTTCCTATGATAATTACAAGAACAGATGAAATTAATAAATAGGCCATAAACATTTTACATATGTATGCGTCATATTTTGTTAACTTTTAGACAAAATAATTAAACGCATTTTTACATAGCGAGGTGATACAGAAGTGCCGTACGGGATGTACAAATCACACGTGACGAACAGCTCCAGCAGTATAAGCCGCAGCCACCGCGCGGCGTATGGAATGGAACAGTGAAGCATGCCGTCGCCGGAACGGAAGCAGCACCGTATCACACCGACGGCGGCGAGGGCACGGGCATCGTCGTCGGCCTGTTCCACAGCGGCGCCGGCGGCGACCACGACCACCTGTCGCCCAACGACCGCCTGTTCCAGGCCCCCCTCCGGCCATTGGAGGCCCCGCCGCCGCCGGTCGCCGCAGCGACGGCACCACCGGCCGCGGCCCATGCCTCGCCGCCCCTCGCATCCCCATTACTCGCAGTCTCAGCTGCATTCAAACCTTAGCTAGTTAGCGTCGCCGAGAAATCACAAAACAAAACTATGAAGGCCAGCTGCCATCGTCGTCGAAATATATATACCGAGGAGGCGGCGGGAGGAGCAGCTTGCTCGGGCAGCGAAAGAACATACGAGGAAGACGACGACGAGCAGCCTGCAAGCAAAGAGCTTGCGATTCGTGGCGGCGGCCGTCATCATGAGCCTGCCTCTGGAGAAATCGAGGAGCACGGACGATTGGAGAAATCGGAACATGTGTCTCAATCTCAATGTAAGCCTCGTCAGCTCGAGTTGTATAAGTACTCGCCGATCGGATCGAAGATGTGATGATGAGGCCGGGTCTCGAGCACGAGCGAACTGCCGGAGACGAAGCCGATCTGGAGCTAATTAAGCAGGCTGGCGGCTGGCCAGTAGGTGGTGCCGTGGTGGCCGGTAGTATATACTATGGCTTGCTGACATCTGTGGCTGGTGCAACGTATCGGCGCATAATTGTAGCTCGTGCGAGGCTTTTACATTGAGGTTAGCTAATGGTGTTAGATTCATCAGTTGACCTGGGGGCAGGGCCTTGTCTCAAACTATCAATAGGCCTTGGATGCGGGATTAGAACAAAATGGGGCCGAAAGTTTGGAAGATGACAGAAAGGACCTGTCACTACCAGAAAACCCAATATTTGCACCGGTTGGGAAAGCCGCTAAAGGGGTAACCCTTTAGCACTGGGTGGAATAGCCGGTGGTAAAGGGTCCCTTTAGAACAAAAATAGTCAGATGTTTTTTTTTTGAACATCTGTATAGGGTATAGACACAGTCACTTACATAGTTACAGGCATGTACTAACACAAAAATATAAGTATAGATACATTCATTTACACTTACCTATATAAATATATATAGGCACGCAAATTTTACCCCATATAAGCATCTTCTAGAAACTACGGACATATCCAAGATTGAAGGCTTATAAGTGAATTGCCCGGTTATTTTCATCAGAGATTTTTTAAACTAACAGGGGTCTCGAGTTTGAATCTTAATATCACAAGTAATTTGTCCATGTTTTTTCATCAGTTTAAGATTTTGGATTGAATTCACATGTGCATACAACTTAACAGAATAACGGTATTCTTAGCTTTGTTCATGTGCCGAACTATATTCTGTTGTCTTCTATAGAATTATATTCTTGATTCTAGTGAAACTCATGCCACTATTTTTGCATTTCAAACGAAGGCCCGATAGACGTGCTCCCTCCACCACGTAACACGAGTATATGTTGTCATGGAGAGGATGCATGCGTTGGTTCACTATATATGTGCAAATTCACGGTGAGAAAATAAGGATGGCTAGTACAGTTAATGTTACATTTTGATTCCTGGAGAGTTAACTATTGTATATGTCTTTGTATGCCTGTGACGGTACGTGGTAGTAGACGAGTAGTAGTTTTTCCCTCTTTTTTATGGCATGTGAATAGTACTGGCTAACAGCATATGGTTATGCAATGGCCGTATATTGCATTTCATACCGCGACAAATTCATGGAAAGCTATGTAGCATCCGTCGTGCATAACGTACGCAGACAAGCTTCCTTGGAAGTGATAAATCATAATAGTTTAGTTATATGGTGGACTTTGCTGGATGATGATCATGCACTGCTATGTCGGTTCGTGATCTAAGAAACAAAAATCATAATATTATATTACTCGCAGAAAAGTGGACGTATACTACATTAATCAGCGTACCTTGAGCTGTGTTGTCTCCTACTACATACCAAACCCTGCGCAACTGCAAGTAGTTGAAACAGTTCAATTATCAAGAAAAAAAATGATGAGTTTCAGATGAAGCCAAGGGAGTTGCTATTTATTAGATTATGCCTGTGAATTTGATTTTAAATAGGATTGTAAAAAATACAGGATCCTTCCACTTAGATCAAAAGGATTTTTTTTCCCATAGAGCTATGGAACTCCCGAGCCATTGTACGTGTGGTTGTGGCTGTACTCGAGGAATAGGAAAATTCACTGCTCAATCAGTTTATTTTCCATGATAAGATTATGGAGGAGACATGGACGAGAGGTAAGACGTTGAAATTTCTTTAGACTATTATTTACCAAAGGTTCAAGAATCCCTCTCTTTTTATTTCTCTTAATTCCTCACCAATGTCAGTGATCACAATATATCGAACTAAATAGCAATTTGTTCTAGCAATCATACTTTTATTTAATTAAAAATATCCATAGAAAACATTGTGGTATGTAAAAATGCACATCGAGGAAATATAAAAAAGAAGAAGAAAAGGATCCGGTTAATCTATTTCTGATAGAGTGATAGGTGAATGGAAAAATATGAATTAAGAGACTTAAGTCCATTTAGTTAGGGGAAAGAGAAAGGGAAATCCTTATGAGCTTTTTCTATTTTTTTGTGAAGTTCATGTGGGTCCTTAATCAGATCATGTAAATCAACAAATATGCATACTTACATCATTGTGCTCAAATATTAGTGAACTATCCGTCTTTCTTCCTTAATTTAGGATTTTAGGATGGTAATATGTGTCTCGCCTGGCACAGATTTAAATAAATCTTTTTTCCAACCAAATTATTCTCCACACATTGCGGCACATTGAAGTATAGGTAGCATATTGAAGTATAAATAAATTAATTACTAGTCCTCTGCATTGTCATATTACTCAATAAAATGGCTGGTAATAGCATGACTCTTAACTTTTGCAATTTAAATAAAAGAATTGCAGCCAACTCATATTCCACATTTGCGTCCTCAGACCTTAGGTCAGTATGGTAGTGTGCAAGTATGGCTACGTTATTCACCTCTCTTCACATCATCGTAGACTTTTGCAACAACAGTAGTAACTGTACCCAAATACTTGACTTGGAGCAGTTTGAGGGGAAGCATATGTAGATGAATTATTGACAGTCATTCTCCATTGGTATAAAAACTTTTAAAATGAATTAATCATACATACAACTTACATGCCAACACCAGTAATGTAACATTAACACGTAGCGACAGTTAAGTTGCTTACGCACGGGAGTCCAAATTACACACGTGTGGTATAGAGACCGACAGCAGCAGGTGAGCAATGCAGCGACATTTGCCATGTGCGTGCGTGGAACGCCGCCGCTGTAGAGCAGAGCGTGCACGCCCCAGGCACGATAGAAAAACAATAGCAGCAGCAGACAGCAGCAGCTCGATCAGATGCGCGGCGGCGGGGGCGCGGGCATCGCCGTGGCCTTCATCTTGTTCGGCATCGGCGGCGACGGCGTCGTCCCCCTCGTCCCCAACAACCGCCTGTTGTGCCTAGGACACAATGTGCTGCCGGGAAACCTGCGGCGGGAGCTCACCGTCGCAAAGCCGGTGGTAGCTAGTACCCTCCTCGCATCGCCGGCCGCCGCCGCAGCTGCATTTCAGCACGTCAGTGATCGAATTAGCAGCGTTGATCGATCAGAAACGAAATTCCAAACAGAAATTACTCGAACGGACGTATGTACCGAGAGGGCGCGAGGCGCAGACGGGGGGCGCGCAAGAACACGCGAGGAAGACGATGACGAGCAACCAAACAATGAGACTGCGATTCATGGCGGCCATCAGCTTGCTGCTCGATCGGTAGTCTGAACTTAACGATGACTCGAGGACGAGGAGGAAGAGGAGGGGGGACAGAGTCTACACACCTTTAGAATTAGCGAGAGTCAAAGGCTCAAAGCCTCTTCAGGCCGTCTGCTGTTTATATACTTGCCGCAGTGGTGTCACAGCACTCACACAAGACGATGCCATTCTGTGATCTCGCAGGCAATTAGGTGGCGAAGTACTATACTAGCACTAAATTAATAATCCTGCTTGCTACGAGGCTGGTTCAATAATGTTGTATTAGTACAAGGACATTGATGGTACCTCGGGCACATTTCTTTTATCAGACTCGTTATGAACTTATGATCGATAGTATGATGTTTTTGTATGACAGCATGGACACTGAGAATACGGGAACTGAAAAAGAAGGAATCGACCTGTTTCATGCACAATTCAAACGAAGTTCATATATATGAACTTGTTATATCTTCTTCCACTTTCAAAATGCACTCGGAATGCATCAGTTCGTAACCGTGCAAGTGGGCATATTCTTCATGGAAAGCTTAACTTCATGGCGTCCTTTGGCAGTTGACAACGTATACATGGAAGCAAGTGCAATGCTTGTATATATGCATCAGTTCGTTGCGGATAAATAATCTCTGATTATTAGTGACGATGGTGGACTTTGCTGAATGATGACGATCGAGGCATTATTCAGGACGGTTTGATCCAGAGACTAAATTTGCTTCGTAAACGGGTACTAAGGTTCCTAATTCGCGGATCTCTCGAGCTGTGCTGTCTCGTGATACCGAACCATGAGCAACGGCAGGCAGGCAGCAGATGAGGATGCAGATTGCAGCAGGCCAGCAGGTGCTGCGTCGCTAGCACAGCGGATGATTAAGTTGAGGGAAGCAACAGGTGCAAAGCTGGCGACGTGCGTGGAATGTCGGATTTCTTGTTATAAATAAGAAGACATCACCTATTGTCGGATTTGCTACAGTATGTCATTTTCTATATTTTTCAATTTTTAAGATGGGAGTATAGTTTTTTAGATCATCTCCAGCATATCTCCAATTCCCAATCCAACTATTGTATCAGGGGGTTGATGAAAAAACAGTGCTGCAGCAGAACCCGAGTGCATTTCTCTTTTTCTAATAATTATTGGGACAAATCAATAATCGACCGACTGAACTCTTCCCATATAAAGGTGGAGTTGGAGCTCTCCTAATAGGTTAGTTGGATTGGGATGATATTATTGGAGAATACCGAACCATGAGCAACGGCAGGCAGGCAGCAGATGAGGATGCAGATTGCAGCAGGCCAGCAGGTGCTGCGTCGCTAGCACAGCGGATGATTAAGTTGAGGGAAGCAACAGGTGCAAAGCTGGCGACGTGCGTGGAATGTCGGATTTCTTGTTATAAATAAGAAGACATCACCTATTGTCGGATTTGCTACAGTATGTCATTTTCTATATTTTTCAATTTTTAAGATGGGAGTACTAGTTTTTTAGATCATCTCCAGCATATCTCCAATTCCCAATCCAACTATTGTATCAGGGGGAGTTGATGAAAAAACAGTGCTGCAGCAGAACCCGAGTGCATTTCTCTTTTTCTAATAATTATTGGGACAAATCAATAATCGACCTGAACTCTTCCCATATAAAGGTGGAGTTGGAGCTCTCCTAATAGGTTAGTTGGATTGGGATGATATTATTGGAGAACTACAAAAGCAACTCCCCCAATAACCGTGAGATAAATATTGGGACATCTCCATTATCTTGTGATTGGCAAAGATTTATTGGAAGACTAGTGGAGATGCTCTTAGTGGACATCCCTCATTGTGCCTCCGAACATGAGGGGTATAATCAATATAATCAGTATTTTTCTTATTAATTTAATTTCATGCTACTGCTTCTGTGCACAGAGCCTTTGAGGCTTAAACAGAACTTCCTACATGACTAACGTGAGGGACAAATCTAATACAAAATACAAAGTTCACCCTACACAAGCTACACCCTTGGGGTTCCCTCTAGATGTGCATTGTTCAACCGCTATCCTCGTTGTCTTGGTCTTGCAACAAAAAGATAATAAGTCATCCTCCATGTCTTGGTTTTGCCAAATTTTTACTAAATTCAGATTTTGGTACACTTTGTGGAGAAACATGTGAAATGTACAAGTATATTCAAATAAAATACCTCCCCTCCATTCCAAAACGAATGTGATTCTCATTTCCCAAGAAGTCAACTAATCTCAGGTTTGACCAAATTTATACAAAATAGTATTAACATTTATGATACAAAATTAGCATCATTAAATTAATTATGTAATAAATTTTTATACCAAATATATTGGAAGACATAAAGGTTAGTATTCTTGTATAAACTTAGTCAAACTTAAAATTGTTTTACTTCTTAAAAACGAGAATCGCATCTTTTTAGGACAGAGAACAAGTGAGTACAAATTTACCCAAACTCACTTTAACGAATGAGGGTAGTAACACGCACATACAATGTGCCTTTCAATTTAATTTGAGTTGCGAAGCACTGTAACGACCAATCGGCTCGCATCACATACATACATAGCAACAATTACAGAACTTTCATTTTACACACGTAATGTCTAGTGAGATATATCGACTCTCGACTTTGGCAGATTGGTTCAAAAAGTGGTATAACTGCTAGTAACGTAGCGGCAGATCGATACACACACAGACGAATATTCAGATTACACACTGGTACGCGCGTCGGAAAAGCAGCCAGGTCGTCGACATCACAGATTCACACCCTCGTTGACGTTGGCGAGGGTGGCGCAGGCGGCATCCCGGCGGCCCTCATCTTGTTCGACACCGGCGCTGGCGGCCGCGTCGTCGTCGCCCGGCCCAAGGACCGCCTGTTCGTCCAGACCTTCCTCCCGCCGCCGTAGGCGAACT
This sequence comes from Echinochloa crus-galli, assembly GCA_900205405.1. Classification (NCBI taxonomy): domain Eukaryota; kingdom Viridiplantae; phylum Streptophyta; class Magnoliopsida; order Poales; family Poaceae; genus Echinochloa; species Echinochloa crus-galli. Next base: position 27,625 of record OAMR01000022.1, on the reverse strand, counting down.
CGTCGGCCCTAGCTTCTTCCTTGCCCGCCGTCGCAACGCCGCCGGCGGCGCTCCCCACGCCACCCTCACGCGAGGAGCGGACCGTGGCGGCGAAAGTGACGACGAGGAAGACGACCACGAGCAACCAAGCGAGGACGCTGCGACTCATGGCGGCTGCTACCGGCTACCGCTAGCTCAGGAATGGAGCTGAGTCTTGAGCTTGTGGAAGTAACAGAGTCTGGACTCTGGAGCTTGTGGAAGTAAGTGCGTCCACGGTCCAGCCTCGCCAACTTGGGCTGAATATATATATCAATCCGATGAATGAGGATGATCGATCGAGCTGCCGAAGCCAGTCTGGAGCTAAGCAGTAGCCTGTACTATTATACTGCACCTTCTTGCTGATGCTACGGAACTGCTGGTACAATAATTGCAGCTCGTGTGCAGGTTTTAAATTGAGACCGGCTTATGATGTTAATTATATTTTCACCGGTTGACATTGGAGATTCATTCATGATCTACCCTAGTGCCTCACCTCGGTTCCGATGGATGACAAGCTTATATATTGTGCATATATACAACTGGGGCAGGCAGATATGCAAGTTCAGTTCTTCAAAGAAATTCTTCTGTTCTGAAACTGATCGAGCCTCGATGGACATCATGCAGTAGCACTCCTATATCATGCGTATCTTACTACTACAGGTAACAGGCTTACAGTTACAGCTAGCTAACTGGAATCCCGAAGCGCTCATGGAAAACTATACGTACGGTGGCGTCCGTCGATCGATCGGCCGTTGACAACGCACGCATACAGCTGCATGTTTGAGTAAGCTTCATGCAACCGATTGATGATGATCGTTGACCTTGGCGCATGATATATAATCTCACGCGAGGATAAGCGAGGGCAGTTCGTGATCTAGCATAAATTTGTTTCGCTGGACGGGTTCTAAAGATTAGTTATTCGCGGATCTCGAGCTGTTCAGTCCGTCCCCTCCTACGTACCACTTGCAACCGCAGGCGTGCGGCAACTAGCTACTACATCATCAAGCAGGAGCCGAAAAGATACCGGTTGGAAACCCTGTTAGCACTGGTTTTCCGACCGGTATTGGCTCGCCGACACTAAAGTACCGACCGTTTAGTCCCAGGCCTCCTGCCTAGTACTAATAGTGTTGTTTAGTACCGGCTAGTAATCCCAACCAATACTAAACTGCGAGCCCGCACAGCAACACATTTACAATAATTATAAGACATTAGACATGTTTTCGTTACGTTTTTTGCCAAGACAAGATAATCTAGTGGGTAGCTGGCAGCCGTATTTTTCAAAAGCATGTTCACAAAACCTTGGTCAGGATGCAGAGATATTGTGCGGGCGTTCGGCTGGGTCGGCACGTTGCTAAGAAAAAGTAACATGAGGTGGAGCAAACAAGGCCTCTTGTCTGTAGAAAGAGGAGAAAACTCACATACCCTGTAGCACAGGCCACTGGCAGGTTGAGGCTGCTGCATGTATCACTATCGGCCATCTTTTTGCATCCACTATAGCCAACATAGCTATTAGGGCACTGGCATCAGTTCTAGAAAATAGTAGAAGAATAGCAGCATTGACTTTTAGAATTCCCTGACATATATATAAATGGTTAATTTCTCCATTCAGTAATTGAATTCAGACATACTCCATATCAGGATGCAGGCATGCATGTTTACATGCTGCTCGCCAGGCAAGCTAAGGCTTTCCTATAGGAGCCTGCTAGCAGCCTACGTCGCGGCTGGCGTTGGAGTGCTGCCGTGTCCGCAGGGGAGGGGACTTGCGCCCCCCTTGTCAGAAGCGCAGCATCGCTGTCTCGTGTGCAAGCTCCGTCGTCACCCCGGTGACTGCCCGCTCGCTCCACCACCCCTGGTGCCGCCAGTTGGTACTACACGATGCTACCTACTAGATTATCTTGCCTAGACAAAAAACAGAAACCTATCTACTTATAATTATTGTACATCATCATCTAGCATTGTGTAGTACCAATTGGCACTAGTAGATAGAATCAGATATATATAGGAGATCACTTTAGGACCGGATGGGGTCTCCATCCGGTACTAAATGGCTCGAGGGTAGCATAGTATCGGCTGGAGCCCCCAGCCGGTACAAATGTGCCAACTAGCCGTTGCGCGCCAACGATAGAAGTGTTTTAGTACCGGCTAGGGGCTACAGCCCGGAGTCTGTTGCCCCCCC
>OAMR01000110.1:2759975-2784689 GCA_900205405.1 Echinochloa crus-galli | reverse complement strand
TAGCTGCTGCGAATGATGCAGCGCGACTCAAATTGCGTAGTTCACGGAACCTCTGTAGGGTTTTGGAATACTCGTACATGCTGCTCTTCCTTGTCGGAGGAAATGCACTCTTAGCCCGCATTGTCCGCCTATCCAAAACACAGCAGTCTGGAAGCTTGCGTTCGCCCCGATAGCCCAATACAAAGAACATGTGTGAGCAGGGGAGGCCAAGGGATTGCAACTTCAGGCAAGAACAAGAAATCCCCTCCAAATTGCCCTCTGCGCTCAACTCACATTTCACATAGTAACAGATGTCTCCTTTGTCCTTCCTGCTGACAATATACTCTTCTGTATCGTCACCATCTAGGATCTCAATAAGATCACACTTGCTTGCTGCTGGTATGCTGAACCGCAGTATCTTAAAAACTTCAGGTGTGAACCTTCTCTTCGCATCTATCGCTAGAATTGGAGCATTTGGAGCTGTGAATGGCTCAGATGACAAGGCATTTTTATCTTTATCGGCCTCATTTACGCGCGTCCTTCCAAGGCATCTCTCATGGCTCTGTACCATTTTTAGCAGTGTCATTTTAGGATTCAGCTTCATCTGAAGCCTAGCGTTGAGGCTCTCACTCCGTTGGTTGCTCCTAATTCCTAAATAGCACTTACCCACATGATACGCAGCACACCATATTTTCCTCTGCTCATACATTGCATAAATCCAGGAGTCCGTTGTAACCTCATGCTCTGTCAGGAATGCCAGCCATTTCTTCTCAATCTCTTCTACGGAGCAAGAGTCATACAGAAACGCCCTGAACACATCCTTCACTTTGTCATTGTGAATATTACGCACAATGTTATGCTCAATATGCCATCCACAAAGCCTATGCGTTGAGTTCGGCCACACATTCCTTATTGCTCTCTGCATAGCAAGGTCTCCATCAGTGATCACGGAAATAGGATGCCTCTGAATATTAGCTTGCACAAATGTTCTCAGCACCCATTCATACGAGGCTGTATCCTCATGAGAAATTATTGAACACCCAAAAATAACAGTGCTTCGATGATGATTCACCCCAGCAAAAGGAACTAGGGGCACGTTGTACCGATTTGTTTTGTAGGTGCTATCAAATACAACGACATCACCAAATGCTGCATAATCAAGCAGGCACTGAGTATCGCACCAGAACAATGCCACCAGATGTCCTTTCCCATCAGTCTTGATCCTGAAAAAAAATTCAGGGTCTCTGCGTTCACGCTCCCTAAAGTGTCTGAGGACAGTTTGAGCATCACCAGCAGCAACTGACAACACCTTATCACGATGCAAGAAGTTGTACAAGTCTCGTTGTGTGTAACCAACTTTATCATACCCACCGTACTGCATTTCCTGATTTTCGTATATCACGCATTTATGGACACCAGCAATCTCCATCTACTCATTGCCGATTGTGCGATGTGAAGGCAGAAGACAACTAAGATCTCTTGGCACCATGGGATGGTTGTGTCTGTCGATGAAATCCTTCACAAACCACCGCCCCGTGTTCTTATCTCGTGCAATACAAATTCTCGCAGGGCATCCAACACGAGTTATATCTTTTGGCGTGCGCTGCATACCCTCCGTGTTCATGTACTTCTCTGCACAGAAACCCTCACGATTGCAATATAACTTCCTAAGGATCACGTGATTATAGCCAGCGTCCCACTCAACATAGCCCTTCCTCACACTGAAGCCTTTCTCAAGAGCATATGCATTGTAAAACTGAAATCCTTCATCTTCACTAGCGAACGTCGTCGTAACAATTTGATTGTACTCCATCAAAGACCCATAATCCGCCATCTCCATCAAGGACTCCTGCAGCCATCAAGAGCGTTACACAAATTAGATATCCACGTAACAATTCTGTCACTGTCTAGCGCAAATTGCTTTCCGATAAACACCGGCATATCAAGAATCGAAATTTGAGACAGCGGCGGAGTCCAACCTGCGTCCTGTGGCCTGATGAATTTCTGCTCAATTGAATCTGGTGCCGCGGCTGCAAGGGCGCGACGAGGTCGTGGAACACAACTGGCAAGTTGTGGGCGCGGTGGCGGCGGAGCACGGATGCGTCGACTAGGGCACCCCCGCGCAAAGGATACGGGCGGCGGAGTGCGGCAGGGGCTGGCAATTGTAGGGCCGTCGCCCATCGACAACGTGCGAGGGCGAGGGAGACGGCGACCGTAGGGTGCGCCAATGCGTGCTAGATGCGATGCGTGCCGCGTGCGGTTTGCCGGCGCGGGCCGGGGGTGGGACGGTGGGGAGGGTGTTTTTGGCTGGACAAATGACCATATTACCCTTGAGGTATTAAAATTACGTAATGAATTTAATTTGGAGAAGTACATGGAGGTGCCTGAAAGTACCTAGAAGTACCTCCCAACCACCGTAAAAGGACTCAAAAAAAAGTTTAGGCCATACGAAAAACCAATGGCAATGAAACAAAAGAAAACAATTAAAATAAATATATTATCAAATAAAAATTATTAAATTGTTAACATAATAAAGCTAGCTACAACGCCACTTACTGGTTCCGCAAACGCCAAACCCGAGCCGGGGAATACACCGTATAATGTGATGCGCGCACTGGTCACGTGTGGATGTCGTTGGAGTATTTTGATCTTGATGTGCGCACACCGCTCTCGCGTGTGACGGCCCGACGCACCAACTGGCGAGTTGGCGAGAAGCTGAACTCGTGTTCGATCATATCTCGCTCTTTTTTTTCTTCGGAGTCGATAAGTTTCATTTCAGGGAAGCCGTGAAGGTTAAGGCTCCGATTGTGCCGAGAATGCATTTGCGCGTGAGTGAAGCAGAAACAAAATTGGAATTTCAACAGCATTATTCATGCTGATATAGCAGCTAGTATGTTGAAAACCAGGGGCCTATACAGACCGAAATAGACACATTTTCCTTTCTTCTGGTTCTCCTCATCTTCTTTCCTTCTGCAATTGGTGCCGTGGGCACCCACTCGCACGAATATTTTGTCCTATACGTCGAAGTTCATCAGCTGGCCGGTAAGCTATATAAATGGCCCGTGCTAGCTGCTTGCACTAGCCATCCCCCGGCGCTTCCTCACACGAAAAGATCGAACAAGACGAAACCGATCATCTTCTTGTCACCACTCCTCGCAATGCCATTCCCAGCAGCTGACAGCGGCATGTTCCTTGTAGTCGTCACCGTTCTTGCGGTGGTCATCTCGGCGTCCGCCACCGCCGTCGCGCCGGTGGAGTTCAGCATCATCAGCTACGACAGTGCCCATGCGAGGTTGGCTTTGGTTGTTCCCGTTTCAATTCTTTCCCCGTTCACCTCCGATCCGTAGCTACTACCAGACTTCACAACTTCTGGAAATTCCTGACGGTACAGTTTGATCGACTTCGTTTCTGTTCGAGAATGTATGGCGTTTTTGAGTTTGCAAACGTCGTTCCTTTCAAAGTTACATCTCACCTGTTACTTCTTGCGCGAGCAGCAGGCTCCACGATGTCATCCGGACGTACCAGGGCAACAAGCCGGTGCAGTCCGTCACGGCGGCAGGGCTCAGCGTCGGCGTCGAGAGGGCGCCATCGACGGAGGCTGGCGTGAGAAGCCGCATCAGGCTCCAGGACGGCCGGGTCTTCGGTGGCAGCAGGTCCAGTGACCGATGACCGCGCAGAACTACTAAATGCATTTTCTGTTCATCAAGATTTTTTATGTTCTTATTGTTTGCTCGATCGGCATGTTTAGCCTGATTCCTAGTACATGAACTGGCTGTAGTGAAAGTAACTAAAGTAGATACTCAACTCATAATGATTTACTTACTTGGAACTTAGTTTGTCGTCAGTAGCTTTTTTGCAAGTTGCCATATATACCACCAATCTGTTTTCTCGACAACCTCACATGAATTTCTACCTATGTATGTGCAAGGAGTATTTTAATCGATCAGAACTATTTTTACAAAGTAGAACATGGTGGGTGCTGGATTTGAAATAGCTGGTTGGAGAGTAGTCGTACTGAACTATAGGAAAGAACCTAGATGCATGTTGAATTTTCAAAAACAACCCCAATCTCCTCGATTTAGCTTCAAGCTGCAGTAATTATGATATCTTTGATTAGGGTAAACCTTTTGAAGTGCAATGCTTTATTTTTGCCATACAAAACTGGGAACTTCAATTTTGGAGAGAAAATACGTTTTTCCGTTCAAATTTTTTCAGAAAACTTTGACTCTTAGGAGATAGTAATGGTTTTCGACTGCAGGTTGCAGACACCGGTCCTCACTGTTACTGTTGATCAGTCGGGCAAAGGCAATTACACCACGATACAGGAGGCGATCAACGCTGTTCCTGTCCCGGGAACCGCCGGTGGGATCCTCATCAAGGTCATGCCCGGGACTTACAGGCGAGTAAAATATGCATTTATTTGCATCCAAGCTATTTTTGCTCCCGCACAGAACTAACTTATGCTCTTTCGGTAAAAGCACGAAATTTCTTATTTATTTGTATGACTAATGTGGCCCATGGAGTCCAGCACTTTCTGTACGACTAGCTGCAGCTAGCTACGAAGGTAACCGAACACGTACACGCCACAGCTGAAAACAGAACAGAACCTTTTTTTTTTAATTTGGTCCTTGGTGCCGACCAGGAACTCAACACCTTTACCTTGCACGAAAGCACCATCCATATCTTGATGCCACATCATTTTCTAGGGCAATTACTGTGCTCTTCTGTTGATGCATGGAATGGAGGGTTAATTCAGCCCTGTTTTTCTTTAATTGACACATATTCATCATATTGATGGATGGAGTTTGCCCCCTTTTGTTTTAACTGACGCATGCATACTCTTATTTGCAGGGAGAAGATCTTCGTGAACAAAAATAAAATATCTCTCATCGGCACGAGCGCCAGCTTGACCATCGTCACTTGGAGAGGAAGCTGGACCTCCGATGACAGTGCGACTCTCTGCGTGCAGGCCCCCGACTTCGTCGCCAGCGACATAACATTTCAGGTATTTGTTTGCTTAATCTTTTACATAGACTGCTAACCCCTGCTGCTTATTGGCATCATATAAGCTTGTTCAATACAGGTGACAATGATTTAGAACCTGAGACACTAAATGCACACTAACTAATATATAGTTGTTAAAATGTATGGAAGAATTTTCGTAGCTTTGTTCATGCTGTTGGCTATCATTGCGCAATGTATCAACTTAAAATAACTTCAAGAAATAAATTGAGCCTAATTGGTCTTGAGTTATTGGTTAACCCAATGAAGTGAAACGCTTTTTTTTTTTGATATAGCGCATGGAATCATCTTGAAGATTTTACGACTTTAGAATGACGTCTCTTACTGCTCGTTTTCATGTGTGCAGAACACGTATGGAAAAGGTAAACAGGCTCTTGCTGCCAGGGTTGCAGGAGACAGGGCTGCATTCTACAGATGTAGATTCTTATCGTACCAGGACACAATCCTGGATCACCAGGGGCGGCACTACTACTCGAACTGTTATGTGGAGGGCGCTACAGACTTCATATTCGGCGAAGGCAAAGCCTTCTTCGAGGTAGGTACTTAACACGCACCGTCTATTGTCTGAGTACTATTTTGAACCCTATGCGTTACTGTCACACCGAGGATCTTAGAGACACCGCTGGCGATCGAGGGATGGCTACTGTTAAATCTGCAACTAACTTCTATTAGCAATTTAAGTGTCATTGAATACCTTCAACTAGCCCTTGCTAGTTTTCTTTATAAACCGAGTCTTTTTATCAACTGCCATGTTTGATCTTGATTGATTTATGCTGTAAAACGCTCACATATGTCCTTATATGTGGTGTATGCTTACGGAAATCATGCTTGATTGTTGTAATATATGATGCTCAGAAACATTGGATGGTTTAATGGAAAACAGATAACTCACATTTCTTTCGAAAAAAAAGGAATCAACTCACATTTCCTGAAGATCTGGTATGTCTATGTTGGTGTTTTCCGCATGCAGAAGTGCCACCTGCACTCCATCTCGACGCAAGGCGGAGCATTCACGGCGCAGGGGCGGGAGACGTTATCTGAGAACAGCGGATTCAGCTTCGTGGACTGCAGTTTGACTGGCGTCGGCGTCGGCACGTCCATCCTGGGGCGGCCGTGGCGCCCTTACGCCCGGGTCGTGTTTGCCCGCTGCAACATATCCAAGACGGTGAATCCTGTGGGCTGGAGTAACTGGGATAACACCAACAATTACCTGTACGTGAATCAGCTGACCAGTGCAATACACGTAGTTCATTTCGTTGTTCATTCTCTAGCTGATGTGTTCTGACTTTGGCTGTGAAGGACGGCGTTCTTCGGCCAGTTCCAGTGTTACGGCGAGGGATCCAGGACTGAGGGCAGAGTCAATTGGGCACACAACCACCTCTCCGCAGACGAAGCAGAACCCTTCCTCACCAAGGAGGCCTGGGTGGATGGGAAAGACTGGATTAAGTAGAGAATGCCATGAACAACAGAACAAGATTAAAGAATAACATGGTGCGCAAAGATTGATCGAAGCTTAACAATTTGTCCCGTACTGTAACACAAGACTTCATGTCCTTATGTTGATATATATATATATTGTTATATATTAATGGGCTGACAAATCTGTTCCCCTCAACTCATGGATAATCGAGCATACTAAAACTGCAATATATGCTCAATTAACTCTGCCCATAAGCATATCGATCATATCTTTACAGTCATACCATGGTTTGGGAAGATATTTTCCATAAATTTGGCAATTATTAGATAAATCTTCCAGAGTAGGAATTGTATTATTGCCCATTTAATATTTTAAATATACCACAGCTCAAGAAACAGCTGGCTGCTAGATATAATTAACTACACAAAAATAGTGGGCCGCTAGAGATATTCCACTTCCCAAAAACAATGGGCTGCTAGATATATGTACCACTGTACAAGAGCCCTATAAATATATAGGTCCAAGAAATTCATCTGTTAGAACATGTAAAAAGAAGTAGAGGTGCTAGGAGATGAGCAGTTTTAAGCGTTCCTTCTCACCGGCCATCCTCCCCGTCCTCCTTGTGCTCCTCCTCAATCCCCATGTAGGGTTGTGCAGCTGCTACAAGCGTATCTTCAGCTTGGGGGATTCCATCATAGACACCGGAAACTTTGTGCACTTGGCTGGAAAGACCGCATCCAAGTACAAGGAGCCGCCCTATGGCATGACGTTTTTCAAGAATGCAACGGGCCGCATTTGCGATGGTCGTGTCATCATTGATTTCTACTGTGAGTATATATTGTGCCATTAAATCCTTTTTTAGAAAGATGTATGTCACTCGAGCATTTGGTAGCTCCTCAACATCCAAATTTTAGACCGTCAAATATATTCTAGAAAATCCCTACTTTTTGGGAAATGTTTTTCTTGTTTTGTTCACCATGTGCATCATGTTGTGTTGCTATAGCGCAAGCGCTCGAGCTACCACTAATACCGCCGATTATACCAAACAAGGACTCGGGAGAGTTCCAATATGGTGCAAACTTTGCCGTGCTTGGTGCCGCGGCGCGAGGCTACTCGGGGCCCCTTTTGAATGAAACCTTTAAGGTACCCTATGGTCTAGGCGTGCAAATTGGTTGGTTTGAGCAATGGGTGCTACGGATAGCTCCTGGGGACGGTAACTACTAACTATAACTACAATCTTAAATTTCCAAACATGTCAAAAAATGCATGAAAACGTGTTCATGTGCGATAGCCCAATATGATAATTGATTTATCCATTGCATAATTGTTCTACCAGGTGCCAAGCGACAGTTCCTAGGTGAGTCTCTCGTCGTGATGGGCCAGATTGGCGTTAATGACTACATCTATTGGTTCAAAACTGGTGGACCTAACAAGGAAATTGAAGATATCATTCCACAAGTCATCACATACATAAGCCATTTCATCGAGGTGACTGCACACCAATATTTTTCTTTCTGTAGTCATTTTGGATGGATTGGACGTCACATTCTTATAGTACATATGCATGCAGGAACTTACTCTGGATTATGGTGCAAAAGCATTTGTGGTACCTAATATCTTCCCCATTGGGTGTTGGGCATCTTACCTGAGCAGGTTCCACAGTAACAATCCCAAGGACTATGATGAGCACGGGTGTCTGAAGTGGCTCAATGAATTCTCTCAGAAGCACAATGAGGCACTTCGCTGGGAAGTCAAACGGCTCAGCAACTTTCACCCCGGCGTGAAGCTTATTTATGCTGATTACTACGGTGCTGCCATGGAATTTGTGGAGAATCCTGCCAGATTTGGTGAGTGGCTTGCATTCCGGATATGCTATAATTAACCCAGAGCAACTCCAACAGCCTCTTCAAAATATTAGTTAAATATAGAGTTTTTCTTCCTGCCGCGGGGAGTCGCCGCCGCGGGGAGCCGCCGCAGGGAGCCGCCGCCGCGCTTGTCTGCACGCAGGGTGAGCCTCGTGACGGGGGCCTCGGCGGAGGGTGGAGCGGCGGCGCGTGAAGCGGCGGAGGGTGGAGCGGGATCCCTGCGTCGCCGAAGCTGAGCAAGGAGATGGAGAGGCGGCGCAGGGTCATCCACGTTGGTCGAATCATTCATCCGGCCGGCGAGCTCATCCTCCCCGTCGGCGCTGTGCCTCCCCGCCTCCAAGCTCGTCGTCGTCAGGGGGTGCCACGTGCTCGCGCAGCTCACCGCCGAAGGAGGCCGCGATGGCATCCTGCTTCGCGATGGCACGAGCGGAAGGGCAGGAGGCGGGAAGGCGGGCGGGACTGCGGGAGGGGGATGGCGAGTAGCTGCCGTTCGGGAAAGATGCCGAACGGAGAGGTGCGGATTGCGAACGAGATGCCGAGGGAACGAATATGGCGAGTCTGTTGGATCGCTGTTTTGTCGTATTTTTCTTATTTTTACCGATACAAAACCTTTTACAAAGGCTGTTGGAATTGCTCTTAAACTCTCAAATTAGGCCCATTTTAAAGACGCGGAAGATTCACGTGAACTCTTCTTTTCAACGAGTCCAGGCGAACTCTTCTCGCCAGAATTGTATTTTGTTTATATATTCATTTATCCAAAATCCCAACCGAAAATGGCACTTATAGTTTAGATTTCCTAGGTTTGTTTTGTTGCCATGAACATGGTTGGTGGAATGATCGATCTGATTGGTAATGATATTAATACAATACTTGCATCGTGTTTGTCGGGCAGGTATTGGTGATCCTCTGCTCGCCTGCTGCGGCGGCAATGGCCCGTACCACACTGGCATGGACTGCAACAGAACAGCAAAGATTTGGGGTGACCCGAGCAGCTTCGCCAACTGGGACGGCATGCACCTGACAGAGAAGGCATATAGTATCATTGCACAAGGGGTGCTAAATGGGTCATTTGCTGATCCTCCTATATTGCAAAGTTGCTAGAATTAGTTCAGATGGAATCTGAGATTTGTTTATCTGTTTGGCGTTCTTAAATTAGAACAACATGTATCCACCGATCATTGACAACAATAAGAGGTGTTTTCTCTAGGTGGAGGAATACAAAATTTAGTGAGGCAATTGACGGAGGTGCACAAAAAATGATCACAACAATTATAGTGAGTGAAGCAATATAATAAATGGAGGCAATCAAACATTCATTTTTGAGAATACATCTGACCACAAACATTTAAGAGAGAAGCAGATGTTCCAAGTAAATATGTAGCGAGACATCATAAGATCTTATGTAAGAAAGAAAGGTAACAGATTTAAAGAAAAAGATGAAACTCAAAATCTCCAACAAGCTACTCCAGTAATCTCCCTTCATGGTATGTTTCATAAACTCGTCTCCACATTAGCTGAAAGCAAAACCGAAGAATGAACCAAATCCAGCAATAGAAAAGAGAAAGAATGCAGATGAGCTTGTAGCTCAGTGGTAGAGCATCCAGTAGAGGTGCCACCCACCCAGGGCTCGAACCCCGGGTGCTGCACAATAAAAATCCCCCTCGCTGGCGCAGCCGGGGTTCGGGGGGTTTTTCTGCGACCGGGAAGCCGATCGCTTCCTCTTAATGAAAAACGGTGGGGGGCAGCTCCCCCCTCCGGTCGCGTTTTTTTTAAAAGAGAAAGAATTTCATCCGTTGATTGATGCACAGACCACAAAACCAATACCACGGCAAAATCATCCACACTTCCTAGGGCTAAACAAGATACCAAAAGTTGCTTAAGAAACATAGTTAGGTAACAATAGTACCCACACCTAATGTACCATCACTCAAAATCCTTCAAAATTACACCTTCACCAATGAAATGACTATAGTTGACACCAACGCTACCAACCAAGCTAAAATTTTCACCTGGAGATCCAGTTATAGGGTGGATTGGGAAAATAGGTGAAGCCTCCAAGAAGGAAAATGCCATCCAAAGGCGTCGTCATCGTGGCTTTCACGGGTGCATCTTAGCCACCACAACATAGGAATGGCCAAAAGAGGTGATAGCATAGTCACAAAGTTCTCGGGTCGATTGGGCCGAGGAACGGGAACGAGGATCGAGGGTCGATGCTTTATAAAATTATGGTACGGAGGGGTATACCTCTTTGAGACAAAAATTCATAATATGGTACGTGAACCAAGGAGTATCGGGTTGATGACCCCGGAACGTGGTATAGAAGAGTCAAGGAAAACAAATGAAAAGGAGAAAAGGAGAAAAGAAACGGGCTAGATGGACCTTGATCCAGAGTTTATGACCTTATGGGGTGGGGACGATGATCCAATGAGAATTAGGACGATGACCCATAGTGACCCCGACCCACGAATTGGGACGACGTTCCCGGGTCGTAAAACGTGCCACTGACCCCGTTTCCTGTGACTATGGGTGATAGTCCTTGCAATGCAAATACACTTTCAAAAACTTGGATATTTTTTATATGGTTTTGCTAATGAGTGTATAGTATAGGTAGATTCATATTGCTGAAAGAATTGCTGCCCCGTGAGAGCCTCTGGCAGTTCCAGCCTGTTATATTGAGCCACTTGTCCGTTGGTGATGGCCTTTGTGCTGCTATCACTCCACCTTGCGGTCGCCGTGGCTCCCTTTGTTCTAGCCCTCTGCTGCTGTGGGATGGGCTTTGTGTCCTCCGTCTCCCCACAAAGTTTTGGGCTCGCCACGTTCATCTCGGCTCATTGACCCAGTACCTAAAATTTGATGTCTAGTGTAAATACCCGTTGTGATGAGGACATGACATCCATGCATACAACCATGCTTGGGGTATGGCATGGAGTTAAAGGAGATTAGCAAGGGTGTCCAAGCCACAAAGGAGACCCAAAGCTTATCCGGTTCGAGACGCCAAGGTGGAGGCCCAAAACAAATCAAGTTCAAGTCCACTTCGGAGTCCAGGAGCAACATGCACTAAAATCGTCGCCCAGGTCGCATACGGGCTCGGTTTTTTACGTCTACATATGCATGGAAAAGCTAAGGAGATAAGATTTCCAATGACACTAGTCTCATATCAAAATTCATCCTGAGTCAATGGAAATCGTGAAAATAATATGACGTCCATAATCTATCAGAGTGTTGCGCCATCGTATTTTGGGCCATTGGGCCATATATTGTGTTAGAACCCATTGGGGGGCGCCCCCTTAACCCTAGCACACCCTTTTAGGCTATATAAACCCAGTAGCCGCCGTCGTTTAGACTTGGGTTTTGCTTAGATTAATCTGTCAAGAACAGTTTCACCATCATCGGTTTGTAGAACCCTAACTTTTGTGCTTAATCATTCTTCTGCAGTGTTACTTCATATTGAGTGTTGCGTTCTTTTGAGTTAGTGGTTGTGTTCTTCGTTTCGCAGGTAGGGATTAGCCTTCTTGGTGAGGTCAACAGGATTGTGACACGGTTGATAACCATATGAGTCGTGGTCCTAAGATTGCAGAGTTCGAGTTTGCTGACTTGAAGCCGGATCGGTGTGTCGTGCTCCGTCCAAAACGAGTTATCCATCACCTGACGGAAGATCGGGCACTTCCCATCAATTGGTATTCAAAGATAGGTTTACCATCAGGTTCACATCAGTTGTATCCCTTCATTGTTCACTTTGTTCCATTGTCCTAAAACTCTAGAAAATTGCTCCACAAAAATATTTGTTCATTGTGTTTCGTTGTCCTATAACCCCTTTGTGCCGCACAATATTTCTTTTCAGATTACTATTCTGAATTTTAGTCCCTCGTCGTTGTGTTCATCGTGTCTCGGTGTCATTCTTGGTCTTTAGTGTCAAGTCTACTAGTGGAGCGTGAGGATTGTTTCCTATAAAGATTTTTGCTAGCGCCCCATATTTTTAGTTGGTGTTGTTACGCTATCAAAAAGTGACTTGAGTTGTGCCTAAGATTAATTCATTGTAATCATTGTTTTGCGGTACTCTCTGGTAGTAAAAAAAAGAGAAAGAGAATAGAAAGAGGCAAAGGTGCTGAAAAAAACCGCATCACTAAAAAAAGAAAGAAGAAAAAGGAAGTATATAAAAGAAAAAAACAGAAGTGCTTGCACCCATTGTGTCCCTGTGCATGGTTGCATTGTTACTTGCTTGAACTAGGTCCAAGACGAGTTTAGGCCGGCAACATAGACTAGCTTGGGACTAATTTTCAGTTTTGCAATTTCTGAATTGAATTATTGTTAATCCTACCTACCATATATTTGTCTCCCAAGCTCCACATACATACTTCATATCAGTACAGCGAAGGACCCTTGCAATCTTGGTACTACTTCCTCACAGGTATCATGAACCAGCCACCGGTTGTACCATCTATTGTTTTGGTTTAGTAAGAACACTTGTAAGAATTTGGTAAAGCATGTGAGAGCGTGTTTCCACTTACACACATATAGTAGTTGATAGGGATAACCTTTTGTGTTTTCTCCTGTCTACATACTAACAATGGCATGGAACGATGAGATTGTTCGAGAAGTACTAAATTCTCAAATGGAGAAAGCGGAGCAAAATCAATTCAACAATTTATTCCAGACTTTCTTTGTTGTGATGGAGATACGTTGCCGAGTCATCATTGATGGTGAAAGTTGCAACAACCTTTCAAGCTTAGAGCTGGTTGAGATGGTTGACGTGACCACAAAGCCACATCCACATCCATACTACATGCAATGCAATGGGTAAATTCTTATGATAAGATAAAGGTAACTGAAATTACACATATTAAATTTAGCATTGGATCTTATAAGCCTAGTTATTAGAACCGGATCGGACATCGAATCGGTGAACCCCTAGGTTCATAGTTTGATTGGTCCAACCAGTCAGACCGCCGTTCCAACACGGTTCAATTAGGATATAAGTTTCCTATAAATCACTAACACAAGCATTGTCTGGTGGTAGCTCCACTACGTGGAAACCCTCGCGTCGCTAGTTTGAACCCCTTCCAGCACGCATTTTTGAGAATTTTGGCGCCGTGCGCTTCTTTTTTCGCCTAGGGTGCCGCGCGCTTCTTTTTCCGCCCAGGCACCCACGTGTTCCGGTCTGAAGCGCTTCTAGAATAAAACAACCCAAATTATCAGCACAAATTAATCCAACTAAAATAAAAAATTTTATGTTTGTATTGCATAACCCAAATGTTCATGTGCTACGCCACTTAAACCTAGCTACCTTGTATCGCGCCATCTCCTTGTATCGATCTTGAAGTATTTCTCTCCTCTCTCCTGTCCTTCCATTTCAATGTTCTCTTGATGATCAAAGAACTCTATTCTCTTGTGTGTGTATGTTCATTATATAATCGCATACACCCTTCTTTGTGTGTTTGCTAATAAATCTCTCATATCCGAGCGAGGGATAACGAGAATAGACCCACAAACGTATGCACGTACTTGCTGGTGCTGGATAGCGAACCAAGCGTTAGACCGCAGGTGCATGGATCTGTTGTAGCTTTCCCATTTTTTTTTGGAAAAGTGATGCTTTATTAATTTTTCAGTTAGATACATCGAGGTGATATACCTGCCTGAAAAAGATCCCGGCCTCTGTCAAACGACACACAGCCAAATAATAACAGTTTTTCTCATCCTCCGGACTCTAAGAGCCGCCAATCCTAAGACTAGACTGCCACCCAAACGCCCGGGCAAAAATAGCCTTGGCCACTTGGACCAAGCACTGCGACGCCGCTACAAGACTGTCCCGCGATGAAGGCCGTTGAAGGATAGACCATGTGCGGAGCCAATGCGACGTTGTGAAGATAACCTGCAAAAAATTTGGAGATTTATAATAAAAAACCACTGCATTTCTGCATCGCCAAACCGCCCAACATAAGGCTGCCGCGCCTACAAATACCAGAGGTTTAACATTTTGTGGAACTAAATTCAGCCAACCATTAAATATATTAGACACACTAGATGGTTTAGGTAAACCCCATGCCGCATAGATCGAGGCCCATACCATACGTGTGAATCTACACTCAAGAAACAGATGTTGAATTGACTCATTTTCATGACAGAAGACACACTGTTTACTGCCATTCCAATTCCGTTTGGCCAGATTGTCCTTAGTGTGAATAACGCCTCTCATTAAAAACCATAAAAAAATTTTAACCTTTAGTGAAAGTTTTGATTTCCATAATTTTTTATTTGTATTCGGTACATTTTGGTAAATCAGGGCCAGATAATGTGTTTTCACAGAGAAAACACCTATCAGGTCTAAACTCCATTTAAATTCATCCCCTTCATCAGTGAGGTTTATATTTGCCAACCTGGCTACTAAATTATTCCACATAACCAATTTAGGTCCAATCAGATCTCTCCTCTAGGATATATTGGGAATCTCTGTACTAAGTACTTCTGCCACCGTATCCTTCTTTTTCCTAGCAATGTTATAAAGTTGAGGATATTGGTCACGAAGAGGTCTATTGCCTAACCATTTATCTTCCTAGGTCACGAAGAGGTCTATTGCCTAACCATTTATCTTCCCAGAATCTTATCTGAGACCCATCCTTGATAGTGAATGTGCCAAATTTTAGGAAGTCATTCTTAACCTTCATAAGTCCAGCCCAGAAGTGTGAGTCCCCGCTCTTCCATTGGACCTGAACCAAAGGCTTGGTCCCTAGATACTTGTTGCGAAGAATCTGTTGCCAGGTACCATCTGTTGTAAGCAGACGATACAACCACTTGCTGAGTAAGGCCATATTCTTGAGTTCTAGATTATGTATCCCTAGTCCTCCTTGATCCCGTGGAAGACACATGATACTCCATCTAGCTAATCTGTACTTCCTCTTCTATTGCCTAACCATATATCTTCCCAGAATCTTATCTGAGACCCATCCTTGATAGTGAATGTGCCAAATTTTAGGAAGTCATTCTTAACCTTCATAAGTCCAGCCCAGAAGTGTGAGTCCCCGCTCTTCCATTGGACCTGAACCAAAGGCTTGGTCCCTAGATACTTGTTGCGAAGAATCTGTTGCCAGGTACCATCTGTTGTAAGCAGACGATACAACCACTTGCTGAGTAAGGCCATATTCTTGAGTTCTAGATTATGTATCCTATGCTCATCACTTTGCCAGAAGAATCTAGACCGGTAGTAATCTAACTTCTTACGAACCCCTTTTGGAATTTGGAAGAAAGACATCATATACATCGGTAGATTGCTAAGAACTGAATTGATTAAAGTTAGCCGTCCTTTGTATGAAAGGTTTTTTTCCTTTCCAACTGCTGAGGCGGCTCTCAAACCATTCCTGGATCCTCAACCAGTCATTATTAGCCAATTTCCGAAAATGTATAGGAATAACTAGGTATTTGACTGGGAAGGTTCCGGGGTTACAACCAAACAGTTCCTTATACTGGTCTTCAAAATTCTTAGCCTCACCAAAACAATAAATTTCACTCTTGTGAAAATTTATTTTGAGTCCCGATAGCTGCTCAAACGCACAAAGAATATTTTTCATGTTCTTAGCATGTTCCAGGTTGTGATCTAAGAATAAAATTGTATCATTAGCATACTGTAGTATGGAAAGGCCGCCATCAATCAAATGGGGTACCACACCTTGTATCTGATTATCCGTTTTAGCCTTGCTAATTAGGAGTGTGAGCATGTCTGCGACTATGTTAAAGAGGATGGATGATAGTGGATCTCCTTGTCTGAGGCCTTTTTTTGTCTGAAAGAATGGACCTATTTTATCATTGACATTAATCGCGACACATCCACCCAAAATAAAAGATTTAATCCACTCAATCCACTTGGAGGAGAAACCTTTTACCCGGAGCGTCTGTGTCAGAAAATCCCATTTGACTTTATCATAGGCCTTTTCAAAATCGATTTTGAATATAATTCCGTTTTGGTTTCTTCTGTGTAGTTCGTGTACTGTCTCGTGTAGGATTACTACCCCTTCCAAAATGTTCCTACCTCTCATGAAGGTTGTTTGAGTAGGGTTGATAATGTTATCTGCTACTGAGTTAATTCTGATTGTTGCCACCTTCGTAAAAATTTTGTAAAATTGGGTAATGTATTCTTTGGGATGTTGTTGTCCTTCTATTCTATTGGGAAAATATTCGTTTTTTCCGATGTTTGCCATTTGCCACCATCTGGAAATACTTGGTATTATTATCCCCCAAAAGGACATCATTCACTTTGGCTCGTTGATAAAATCTCAATTCCTCCTCTCTCAGGAGTTTTGTTAGGTCATCACGAGCATTTTCCAGTTGTTCTCTCTCCCTTTCGGTTAGAATTCTCTGTTCAGCTTGTGTATCGAGTGTTGTCACAATATGTTGGAATTGTTCTTTTGAGTTTTGTACATCCCATGGCGATTGCGAGCCCATCCCCGGAGATGTGTTCTTAATGCTTCCATTTTCCTATTCCAACGTTGGACTGAGTTTTGTCCTTGGACCGGATGATTCCAAATCTCTCTGACCTTTTCTTTAAATTCCTCTTGAGTCAGCCAGCTAAGTTCCATCTTAAACTGCTTAGGCTGACCGGAAAAGGGGTGGGTCGCCCGTTTCTAGGATCAACCGTGTGTGATCTGAAATCCCGCGGTCTAAAGCATGAATAGTCTGAGAGACCTATGCTATTCCAGTAAAATCCTTTCATTGAGAAACCTTATTATGTTGTTTTTCCTTCTTATGTCGCCCTTTATTTTTTTAGACGCAGATTTAGTCCTTCGATCAGATACCTGGAGAACACATATTTTTGTGTCCAGGTCCAAGTCATCTAGATCCACCTCTATTAGATCCTTTACTAAGTGCGATAGAAGATCATTATTAGAATCAGTATCTTCCCCATCACTATAGTCAAAAGGGTTATCTTCCAAATTTAATTTTTCTACGCTATGAGGTTTGGGCTGTACCACAGTTTTGTCAATCTGAATTCGCTTCAGTGCACTATAGGATAAATTAATTGCATCTGTATTGCGTCCTAGCGAAATTCCAATGGAAGTTAAATTAGCAATACACATGTCTTTTGATGTCTTACCACCCTTTGGAGTGTGTCGGTGTTGCCGGAGCCGAAGACTGCGATGCTGAAATGCCATCTAGATTCCTCACCGCAGCACACTTCATAGCTCTCGCTAAGACCAACTCATCTGTGTTGGTCGATCCCAATGGTGTCTCACCTCCCGTAGTTGGCTGACACAGTTCTGTTAGGCCATCTACATTACTCACGACTTAGTTGGCAGCTTCTTCAGCAGTCTGGTTGTTCTGTCCAGCCACCTGCTGTGACTGGCCGGCAGCATGGCCAACAGCGGCCACGGCCTGGCCAGCTCCAGCCACGGCCTGGCCATCAGCAGCCATGGCGTGGCCGGCCGCGGCCAGGTCATCAGCAGCCATGGCCTTGTCTACCGCGGCCAAGCCAGCAGCAGCCACGGCCGGCTGCCTGGCCACACCAGCCACGGCCTGGCCAGCCGCGGCCAGGCCATCAGCAGCCACGGCCTGGCAAGCCGTGGCCATGCCAGCAGCAGCCACGGCCGGCTGCCTGGTCACACCAGCCACAGCGGCAGCAGCTGTCTGACCGGCCTCCAGACCAGCCACCACTAGACCAGCAACGATCTGGCCAGCTGCAGGTAGGACGTCTTCTCGTTCAGCAACCTCCGTCTCTGCTGCATATGTCAATATGTTGCCTGAAATTCCAATTTCACAACGTGAGGCTCTGTTATATAAATTGAAATGATAAGGAGGTGATAATCAATCAAGAAACTTACTTTTATTACTGCCACCATTACGAAACCCCCCTTTTGGTGGGGTCACAGTGATTGAAGGCAATGCATCCCCCTTTTCCAGCATCACTAGCGGTTTCCGTGCTGGATATGGTCTGCAGTTCCCCAATGGCATGAGTGCCAGTTGCATTGGTTCTGGCCCACTTCCTGCCTGCTTTCCTTGTTCAGTACTAGAATCCTTCGACTCTACATCACCCCTCATTTTTCGCAGCAGAGGCCTCTTTATCATCTTCGCCATTACCCTTATCCGACCCAGGACCATCCTGATCCATGTAATCAGGTGCATCTGGTGGAGGGATAGCAGGTTTCCAAGGTGTAGGTGATATTATATCCAATGTTACCAAATACCAAATCAGTGGTGATAGGTAAGAGATTTTTATCAACTACTGCAACCTTCACCCTGATAATGCCCAGCTTTCTGTAAGTCAACATGTCAACATCTCTGGTGCTTCCTATTTCTTTCCCCAAGGCCCAAAAAACTAGAAAATGCATGTACTTATGTGGAACATTGGCGATGTGCACCCATACCTCCTCGAGCTTATAAGCTGGGACAATGTCCTGGTCAATCCGCCATTCAGAAACTATGATAGTAACACCATGGTTCTTCAGCTGATACCCGATGTCAACCATACTGCGCAGTGTCTCCTCATTTGGAAAAGCCACCAGGAAAGAATTCTCCCCATGTGGCAATGCTTCCCAACCCCACTCCAGTCTAGTGATTCTGGCAATTTCTGTCTGTAAAGCTTCTGTAGAAATCGACGGTCTAGACACTGACACCAGCCCTGTAGGGGCCTGATCCGGAGTCTCCAGCTTGTAATCCACCTCATTCACTTGAACAAATGCCAGCGCCTTTTTAACAAATCCATGTAAAGATGTGATGTTTCTGGGCCACTTCAGAATGGGACACTTGGCAGACAAATGAGAATTCTTCTTGTTGCAAATAACACAATCAAGGTCTTCCCGGCATTCATCATTAACATGGCCATTGCACTTACATCGAAAACAGAAGGCTCGCTTCTTCTTTAGAGTCTGCTCAGCCCCATGTTGCTGGCCATGCTACTGTCTTGTTTCCCCTTGCGCACTTGATTCAGTATGCGGTACGTGGCCAGAACCTTGCACCGGCTGCCACGTACATCGGGCGTCCCCTTGGCCGACAGTAGTGTTTGTAGATCCAGCCCCCTATCACCGCCATCATCACGTCCCCGATTCGATCCGCCTTGACCACCTCCATCTCCTGCCTGCGCGCGTCCAGGGCCATAGCCGCCTTGGTCACTGCCATCACCGGCCTGACCACGGTCAGCGCCATCTCCATGGCCGGTCGGCCCCCGTCCATCACCGCGGCCGGCCAAACCGCGGTTGGCGCCATCTCCATGGCCGGTCGGCCCCCGTCCATCACCGCGTCCGGCCAAACCACGGTTGGCGCCATCACCTCGGCCAGCTGGGCCTCGTCCAGGGCCATCACCACAGCCAGCCGGACCTCGGCCGCGGCCGTCTCTGCGCCCAGTCGGTCCACGACCCTGATAGCGGCGCCCCGGCCATCGGCCAAGTCTGTCACCCCGGTCCCCGGCAGGGTGGCGACCGTTAGGAGCCCTCGGATGGTTTCAGGGCATGGCTGGTGCCGCCACAACCTGAGCAAAGGTCCGCCCTGACAGATGTGCAAGACCGGCTTCCACGCCAGAAATCCTAGGCGGCGTAGACCGATGCCCAGTCGTTTGCGGTTGTTGGCGATGCAGCGTCGACCGATCAGGGAAGACCTGCCACCAGGGCTCACGTCCACTATCACGGGCCCGCAGGGCTGAGCTTCCTATTAGATTGCGTTGGTTTAACCACAATATTATGCAAACTATCTTGTAGTCTCTTTGGAAGGAAGGCATTTAGGGTAATTTGAGATGGTTTCTGTTTTGGTAACGGACCCTTCCATGATTTCATAATGAAACCTTTTGGCTTCACAGTATGGTTCGTAATTCCGTTACCAATGTTAACATGAACTTGATCAATGGGCCTCAATTTTTCAGTAGACTCCTGATCATGTTCCCACCACCTCGTTCCTTTCGGGAAGCCAACGTGATTCCAAAAGCTTTCAATGATCGTCTCATCAGTCTCCCGATTGGAAATCCCTTGTAATGCACCTGTTTTCTGTCTGATGTGCTCCTTCGCTTCATTTGGGGTGAATCCTGCCATGATACATTCATGATAGGCCTCCTCAAATGTACTATCAAGTGTAGGGATAAGTTCCCTCGTCATGGTTACCAGAGAACAAGAAGCTGTGCCCTCCCTAAGTTCAATGGCAGCATCAGAATTAAAGCATTCCTCAGATGTGCTATTCGATTCATTGGGTAGGAATGACAGAGAACACGGCGATGCAGAATCCTTCCATTTCATATCAAGTTGAGGGCAATGCTCAGGGGAGACAGCCACCTGCTGTGACTGGCCGGCAGCATGGCCAACAGCGGCCATGGCCTGGCCAGCTCCAGCCACTACCTGGCCATCAGCAGCCACGGCCTGACCGGCCGCGGCCAGGTCATCAGCAGCCACGGCCTGGTCTGCCGCGGCCAAGCCAGCAGCAGGCACGGCCGGCTGCCTGGCCACACCAGCCACGGTCTGGCCAGCCGCGGCCAGGCCATCAGCAGCCACGGCCTGGCCAGCCGCGGCCATGCCAGTAGCAGCCACAGCCGGCTGCCTGGCCACACCAGCCACAGCAGCAGCATCTGTCTGACCGGCCGCTAGACCAGCCACCGCTAGACCAGCAGCGATCTGGCCAGCTGCAGGTAGGACGTCTTCTCGTTTAGCATTCTCCGTAACACAATCAAGGATAATAACAAGTGATTTTTATTCTACATAGTAGATACTAGTGTTTACTGGTCTGCATTCAGATGATAGTGTAGGCATGAACTGGTTCCCAGCCTCTTGCTTATTGCTCAACATTGTTGCTTTGTGAGTAGGATTATTGTGATTCATATCAATGGTTTCACAGTGTGCTTGTGTATGAAGGGTCGATTTTTTTTTAACTTGTGGTTTTCATCTGCAACTCACAAAATGTTGTAAAATAATAACGTAGACAGGATTCATGACCTAGAAATTAAAATACAGGTTAAGAATGTGCAGAAACTGTTCTGATGATATATAGCATAAAATTCACAAAAACATGATATACCAAAAGCAAACTATTTCTGTCCGTGGTTTCTAAGCCAAAGAAGGGGAGGGTTAACATCTGTATCTACTATTCCACCTTTTTTTTACTTTTAATGGGATTTCCCTACAATATTTCACAGCATTACATGTATGTACAGAATGTGAACCATATACGTACACCCAAAGTTTACCCCTCGAATAATTCCCGCAGCTGTGACTCCAGTTGCTCAATGCTGTACCTCGCAGACTTTTGCTTCTTCTCTGAGTAATTTTCCATATGCATTCGGTACTCTGGGATAACCTTCTGAAATATTGCCTCTCGAACCTTATGTCGGATCAGAGGATCGGTAACTTTCCAAGTCTTCTGCACACGGTAGATCATCTCGAAAGATGAAGTGAACTTGTCAAACAACTGATGGGGCCACAAGATTTCTGGGACTCGGGTCCGTCTTAGGAAACAAGACATGACGGGTGTCCATG
Source organism: Echinochloa crus-galli (assembly GCA_900205405.1). NCBI lineage: Eukaryota > Viridiplantae > Streptophyta > Magnoliopsida > Poales > Poaceae > Echinochloa > Echinochloa crus-galli. Next base: position 2,762,970 of record OAMR01000110.1, on the reverse strand, counting down.
AAGCATCTACATATCCTGTAATGAACAGATTAAGTTGGTAATGGTGCTGCAATAACCAACCCTTCTCCTAGGATAGATCCCAAATCTTTATCTTTCTTCACTTCCTGGAGCATGAAGTGTATATTGTTCAGAAGGAACATCTGTTGCTGCCCTTGGAGCTGCAGACCTCTTGAGTTCATATCCAACATAAACTCCAAAGACGAGATTAGCTGCATAACCAAGGTCATGGAATCCTTCCATGTCACCCTTTAGCATTAGATAGACTGTGCTCTTGTGTTTGTAACACCCCGCCCTCCAAAGCCGTCCTGCACAGCCCTTTCGAGGGGCATGCACGCGTACACATAGCACCCTGCTTACACTTTCGTCCTCGCTTCGTGTAAAAGGGTTAACCCGAAGGTGCTATGGCTGGAAGACAAAGGCTTATAAGTTGCCTCCACCCTTGCTAAACTAGCAAGGTGGCACTAAACACGTGCATCCCGCACTCATAGGCCACTACTGGGCCATACAAACTGGGCCGGGTGTGACAGCCCAACGAGCAGCAGAATCAGGATGCAGGCCAAAATCAAGCTGGGCAGGCTGTTGATCTAAATGAGCTGCCTATAGATGATGAAAACATGATGGATGCAGTTGAAGAAGTGGTGAACTTGGGTGCTCATGCAGAGGAGGCTATCCCTAATATGCAAGGACAGATGTTCATTGAAATGAATGATGTGGTCCCTGTGCAGGTAAATGAGGATGAGGAAGCTATTTTTGAAGAGGAGTTGGGGCATCCAGTTGGAGATGTACTACCTGATCCTGAGGATAATGAAATTGATGAAGAAGTACAGGTTGTGCTTGGTTTGCCTACAGCGCCTCAACCCAATCCACCTTCTCCACTGAACTTTCTAGTTGAAGAAATTCCCGAGCACATGCTGATGGACCATCAATCTCCTTCTGAGGGCAATAGTCAAAATTCTGAGGAGCCGGTTCAGCTTCAAATTGGATTTGTGCATCTGGCCCATGAAAATCATGTGGATCCTGGGCTGCAAAGTTATGTACAGCTTAATGCACAAACTGCCAGAGTATGGGGGCAATTCTTTTCACTAGGTGACAGTGAAAGCCCCCTTGTCAAAATTCCCCATCAGTGGGCTGGCTTCTTTAACCATTTGTTGCTATCACCAAGTCACTTCAATTTGGTTCGGTCTTTCTTGACCTCATCTGTTTGGGACTTTTTTGTTGATCATTCCCCTTATTTAGCCTACAGGCTTCCAGAGCAATGCCCCATGCCTCAGGATCTCAACTACAAGAATTCAGTGGGTAAGTCACAGGATATAATAGCAAGTCTGAACTCTACCTCCAAGGGAAAAGCAACTATCGAAGAGAGCACCCCACCCTCCACTCCACAGTCAGAGTGTGCAGGAGGAGAGCCATCAGATTTCTCACAGCTGCACATAGTGGATTCAGACCTAAGAAGGAGCTCCAGGGTTAAAAAATTAAATAGGGGTTTTAGAACAAACCAATGTGTAGACAGTCACTGCTTGGGGTGTTCTGTTAAACCTCCAAGCATATCCCCATCAGTGATCAAGAACTTGGGGTCTGCTTTTTGTAAAATCGGCCCCTCAAAGCTGACCAAAGAAGCACTGCTCCTAAAGAAGAAGGCCACTGCTCCAATTGGCAGGAAAATTCAGAAGAAAACAACAGAGGTTGAGGCTCCTCAGGTAAAGAAGCCAACTAAAAGGCCAGCTGCAAAGAAGCCGGATGAGGCCAAGAAGAAGACCAAGCAGTGATTATTCTGCTGCTCTAGAATCTGAATCCCCTTCTTTTAATAATGATTATGCACAAGTCTTTTGGAAAACTCTTATCTAGCTCAGAGTTATCTCTGTCTTTTGCTCAGAAACTTTATTATAAGTTCTGTAATATTGTGTGGGTGCACTCTCTCCTGTTTGGTACCTCTTTAGTACTGCTGTTTGGAGTTTGCTCAGAGTTGAAATGCTACATGTTTCTCATGTATCATGTGCTTACTGTCCTGATGGTTTCAAATGAATAGCACAACACTCACTCGGTCTTGGAAAGTTTTTTGTTGGAACGTGAGGGGCATCAATGCTGAAAGTAAATGTACATCGGTCAAGAATAAAATAGTGGAGAGCCAAAGTGCTATAGTTTGCATTCAGGAAACCAAAAGAGAATTCTTTGATGATCAGTTTGTCAGAAAGTTCTGTCCCCCGGGATTTGATAAATTTGAATATTTGCCCTCTATTGGGGCTTCAGGAGGTATTTTAACTATTTGGAAGAGCTCTTTGTTTGATGGGAGTTTGCTTTACTCTAATTCATTTGCTATCTCAGTGGGGCTAACATCCAAGTTAAATGGGGAATTTCTGGTGTTGACCAATGTGTATGCTCCTTGTACAGAAGAAGGGAGAAGGGAGTTCCTGACTTGGTTTAGGAATATTGAAATGCCTGAGGACATTAATTGGTTGGTACTAGGGGATTTCAACCTCATGAGACAACCTGAGAATAGGAACATGCCAGGTTGTGACCATAACAGATTTTTTCTCTTTAATGAAGTTATCAGTGCTTTAGGGCTAGTAGAACTACCTCTTCGGGGCAAGCAATTCACATGGACTAATAAGCAAACCTCACCTTTGCTTGAAAGACTCGACTGGTTCTTTACTTCGAGCTCTTGGACCCTAACTTATCCTAATACTTCTGTACACACATTGGTCATGGAAACTTCTGATCATTCTCCCTGTGTGGTGAGTATAGGTACAGACATCCCAAGAGGAAACATCTTTCGGTTTGAAAATTATCTTATGGAGCATGAGGACTTTGAACAAATTGTACAACATGGATGGTCCATCCCAACAAATCAAACAGACAAAGCCAAGGCTCTGGCAGCAAAATTTAAAAATTTAAGAAGAGTGTTGAAGGCTTGGAAGGGTCAATTCTCAAATCTTAAGAGCCATATTATGAATGTCAAGATGAAGACAAAGGCTTATAAGTTGCCTCCACCCTTGCT
>OAMR01000110.1:2727594-2743652 GCA_900205405.1 Echinochloa crus-galli | reverse complement strand
TGTAATGGTTTGATTCGGTTTGGTTTAACAATTATAATGGTTTAAACCAGTTTGGATCGGTCCGGGATTAGTTTGACTAATAACCGCTGAAGGACGCCTGGTGGCCGGAGGCCCGAAGGAGAAACCTCGCCAGCATTGCCCACCTCACTTCTCCCGCGCCTCCTCTTCGCGGGCCCCATACCCGACATGGATGTGACGGCGACGATGTTGGCAAGGTCTCCATCCACACCGCTTCAGCCCCGCGCCGCCGCGGAGCCTTCGCGTCCGCTCGTCCATACCAGGTATATAGCCCCAATCTCCCTGCTCCAGCGACACCTACCATCGACATGCATGTATGAGCCCTAACTCGCGTCGCTGGCCTGCTTCGTCGCTCTAGGCCACCTCAGGGCTCCGCCGATGCGTCCAGCAGAGAGAGGGATCCATTTTGTTGCTGCTTGATTTAACTGTGGGAATTTAGCAGAGAGATTGGCATGCGATATAGAGAGAGCAGAAAGGAAGAAAGATTGGCATGCGAGAGAAATAGGCAGTAGACAGATAGCAGTTTCGTTCAATTGCGATTGCTTTTTTCAGTATCAAAAATTGATTTCCACATGGGAGGTCTCGTAGTAAATCCCTAGCCAGTCACCTTGAAAATGTTTAAGAGGTTAGGTACCTCAAGCTACAGAGTGTAAAACTGATATAACAGTTGTGCTCATGGTCTAACAGTGACCTAGACCCTGACATGATAATTGAACTTGAATATGAAATTAAATTGCGGTTAGGATTTCTAGATATGTCATATTATTATGATGATGTATGCTTCTATTGATTGTGGGATGTTATAAACTTATAATTGTTGCTAATAAAATCTGACCAACTAAAAGTGTTTACAATTGGGAGTGAGCTAGCCATTGGCTTTGTGTCTTTTACACATGCTGAATAGAACATGTACTCGCCCTTTCTGTTATCAAATTATTTTTATTATGCTAATGGATGCTGCTCAGGAGAAAAAGATGTTGTAACTAGCAAGAATGCACGTGCGACACGCACGTTTAATAGAAAATAAGATTATAGCTGGAGACCGTGTTGGTTACGAACTCGATGATTCCATGCTACGGAGATGGATGAGGGAGGCGGAGGGTTTGACGAAAAAAACGTGACTGGTGGGTCCATCACTTGTCAAAAGTTTGACAAAAAGATGCTGACAGATGAGGCCGCTAGGTGTAGTATCATACGAACGGCGCTTCCGTGCCCTGGTCGAAGTACTTACCGGCGCCTTCCGGTAGCAGCAGCACCTTGAGCAGGTTGCTCGCGCCTTCTGCCGGTGTTAGGATCCCGTCGTATAAGGACATATCAGCTTTCACGTAACCAGGGTTGGCGCAGTTGATGCGCAGGTCGGGATGCCTCCTTGCAAGGGTCCTGGAGTAGGCGTTCAAGGCAATCAAGCCCACCTTGTATGCCGAGAAATGTGTCGGCCACCCGCGCTTATGCAACCTTCCAGCTTCGAAGTCCTTCAGGTACGTGGACAGCACCTTGTCCAACCTCTCTTCAGTGAGATTCTCAATATCGTCTAGCTCGCGTGCTTCAGCTCCTCGTTTCCTCATCTATCTATCTATACTGTAAGGATCCTAAACAACTGAAACACATTTTACCAATAAAAAGCTATACCCACCTCTCTAACCGGGCCCAATTGTAAGGTGATTTCCGGTTTTTCAGGGGGCACGACGATGGAAACTGGACGTTCGTGAGTGAATCCGCCGATTTTCGATTGTTTTTGTCGCTCGGCCTTACCCGCCCGCATGTACCCGCCCGCCAATCTCGCCTTTCCTTCTCCGTCTCCGTCGCCTTTCCTTCGCCCGTAGATCAGGGCGCCCACCTCTGTACCCGTCACCCACCGCCGTCTCCCTCAATCTCGCTCCCGTCGATTGCGCTCCCATCGATTGCGCCCGCAGATCGCGTCCATGCCCTACACTGGATCAGGACCGAGGCCGTCCGCCTACGCCTTTTCCATTTGCCTCCCCACACGGACCATCCCTTCGAGCGGCGGCGGCGGCTTGGAGCAGACGCGGTGGGCGGCAGCGGTAGGCTGAACCGCTGAAGGACGCCTGGTGGCCGGAGGCCCGAAGGAGAAACCTCGCCAGCATTGCCCACCTCACTTCTCCCGTGCCTCCTCTTCACGGGCCCCATACCCGCGCCCGGCCGCCGCGGGGCGCGTGGCGAGGTCGTCGACATGGATGTGACGGCGATGATGTTGGCAAGGTCTCCATCCACACTCCTTCAGCCCCGCGCCGCCGCGTCCATAACAGGTAGCCCCAATCTCCCTTCTGCAGTCCCTTTCCTTTTCTCCACCGCCGCCGAGACGCTTCTCCAATCCCAGCTCCCCTCCTCTCCCCCTTCCAATCCCGATCTCTGGCGGCGGCGGTGGAGGGCTCCCACGGCGGACACGGGCGGCGAGCGGCTCCTTCCGCGGCGGCGGCGAGCCTCACCTGCGCCGGCTTGGCCGAGGGCCACACAAGCAGCCGCCGCGCCTGCGCCGCACCCGTGTCGCCGGAGAACACGCCGAACGCGATGGAGCCGTCACCGCCCGCCGGCGGCGGCGCAGTTGCGGTCGCCAACACCAAGGATCCCGTCGCGACGCTCAAGGTCTTCGCGCACCTGCCCCCGCGACTCCACCGCAACTCCGCCACGGCGGCCACCATCGCCTCCTCCGCAACTCCGCCACGACGGCCACCATCGCCTTCGAGTGGTCCCTCTGGGGCCTAGAGGCGGGTTCGCCGGCATGGCAGAGCGCCAAGCACCACGCCCACCTCCGCTCCGCCAACCGACTCTAGGAGCTCGGCCAACACATCGCCCAGATGTACGGGATTTGCCTCTGAGATTGTTTCCAGTGATCTCCGTGATTTGATTTGAGAATGGTCTTAAATATGACCATTCGCTGATTTGCCTGTGACATAGCGCGATTTTTAGCTGTGTGTCTTGGTGTGCTTGTTTGCTTGTTTTAGGAGTATGTCGTGCCGGAGGAGTACGTGACGACGATGAGGGAATCGATGCTGAAGAGGTGCCCGGTCTCGACGTACGAGGAGGTCTGCGGGGTGTTTGCCAAGGATCTCGGAGAATCGCCAGAAACTGTTAGTGCCTTGCAACTGCATCCTCTTTGCGTTACTGTTTTGAGCAATACAGGTATACAACTGCCTGTAGGAGTGTAGGAGACTGTTGAATAACTGGAGCTGAAGTGTAGAGTGACTTGTCTGATAGTGTTATTGATCTTGTGTTTGTCGGCTGTTGGAGTTCTGATGCTAATGTCAAATAATGGAGCTTTCTGACTGAGAGCGCGGCATGTTAACTTGGAAACTCTGACTTCAAATTTTTTCTTTTCTCCTTTCTGCTGGTGTGTAGGTTTTTGCAGAAGTGCTTCTCTTGCACAAGTCCATGATGCCCGAACACACGATGGGCAAAAAGTTGCTGTTAAGGTTGAGTTTTAAGGGACATTGGAGTCTATCCTGAACAATTTATACCAGTATAGGTTAAACTAAATTTGTTTTCTTCCTCACATTGTATCTTCTTATCTTGTCTCCAGGTTCAGCATGATCACCTGACAGATACCAGTGTCGTAGATATCGCTACTGTGGATTTGTTTCCCTACATTTGAGTATTTGACTACAGGTATCGCTTCTGAATGGTAGCAACTTTATCTTGTTATCTCTTCTGCTTTTTTCCTTGTTTGATTTTGAGCAATGGCAGTCTGCTCAAGCCAGCAGCAATTTAAAGCACTCACTGCAGGGTAGTCGTCTTGTTTAATTTCACAAGGCAGTCATTTCCCTTAATATAATTAGCTTTACAGCTCGAGTTATCAATTGGAAATTAAATTTTTGGTCTTCAAGCTTCCTTGTGATCCAGGAAGTGCATAATTAAGGGCATGTTTGGTGTTTGTTATAATTTTTGAATTAGAATACATTTTTCAAGATTGACTAATGATATGATATGTTGTACTTGTTGGTAGTTCATAACAGGTCTATGTTCACTTACATCAGATCCCCATAGACACTTATGTAAGATCCCTCTTTTAGACCTCATCACAATCTTTTTCCTGGGGGTTATGAACAGTTTGTTTTTAGTGTAAATGAGACAGACAAGTTTGGAGTACCAGTAGAATGGTTTAGCGATATCTTCATGCTGTTTCGCTGCAATTGGATACTCCTGTTGGTCGTCTGGTTTTTCAAATTCTTTTGTGCCCTTATCTTTTTTGGGTTAGACTTAATTTGAGTTTTGTTGAGTGTGCAGCGGTGACATCAGCAGCAAGGAGTTGCCAGGGACGGTAGATGATGACACTGACCACAAGGTACCAAACAACTGGCTGTGACACAAGAGACCATTTTTCTCGAAAAATGATTTATTCTCTCCACCTGTCATGCATACTTTATGATTTTTCTGGAGCAATATGAATGCTAAAGCATATTGATCATCTTGGTGAATACTGAGTAAGCTCAATCAAAAATAGGAGTAGCTGTATCATTAGGATTTAGTAACTCAAAAATCTCAATGTCCAGATACTGATCTGTTTTGCATACTTATATATGCAAACTCTGGCTGGCAGGAAGACAAGGCGGCACCTCGACGCGGTGGTCACCTATGGCCGAGGGATGTCCACCACAAAGTTCCAGTGCAGTATGGAGACGAAATGTGCAATCCTCATATCCAGAGTTGCATTCCTCAGGGTGGATGAAATATTTGAAAGGGAAGGTCATCAGTTACAGGTAAAATATCCAGCAACAGCATGCACAATTTTTTAATGATAAAAATATGCATATTGGAATAATGTTGAGGAAAATAATCCTTGATTTACATTCCATTTAGAGCCCATTTGATCTGGACATATTTCGCTGCCTACTTCTGTAATGATGATATGTTGTTGTTTTGGTACTTAGGTTAGTAAGCTTCGGATTGTAGAACTTCAGGATGGTCTATGTGATCAGATGCAAGATTATCAAGTCTAGATGTTCGCACAACTTTCTTATTCGATGCACTTCTTTTTCTAATTCGATCTGGTGTGAGCACATCAGATTAGGGATGGGGTCTACCCTTTGTTTGTGTTGGTTCTTTAGTTTTTCAAGGACCAGAAGTTATCATTTCTTTGTGCATATTTATTCAAAATCATTTAGTATGATTCTGGAGGAATCTTGTTACTTTTTAATCAAGAGGTATTTTAGTTGAGCACACATAGCAGTTGTCTAAATCCTACTACCGGCAACATGTTAAGAATCAGTTGAATGTGCATAATGAAGCTCTGCAGAGAACCTATCTTGGCATGCCGACCTATGTGGGACGATGAAAAGTGAGTGCCTTCAACTTCACCTCCGAGAAAATGTGGAAATGAGTACAGGGCTGGAGTGGTAGACCACTATCCAGAGAAGGAATGGAGATTATGCTGAAAGCAGTAGCCCAAGCTATACCTACTTATGTCCTGAGCTTTTTTCGTTTTCCTGATGCAATCTGTGACAAGGTGAGGTCATAATATCTAACCATTGGCGGGGTTCTGAAGAAGGCAAGATATAGAGTTGTTTAATCAAGCTATGCTGGGTCATCAGTGTTGGCGTTTGTTAACTGATCCTGAGTCACTTTGTGCAAGAGTGCTCAAAGGAAGATATCATCCAAATAAATCTTTTATGGATGCTGGACTCCCATGTAGTAGATCGTGGTGTTTTCTGGTGCGTGGGGAATGGAGAATGTATTAGAGTGGCTCAAGATTGTTGGTTCCCTGGATCACCCACCCATTCAGTAAGACCAGTAGTGTATATCCACCCATGCATGAAAAATAGGTTCCACCGCAGGAATCACTTAACCTGAACTTGCATAGGCTACTGCTTTTAGGCGTGCAGTTTATTTGCTTCGGACCTCTCATATAATCAGGTGATTATTCCTGACTGTCTATCAATTGTACAAAAGCTCCAATCAGCCGTTATGGATTGATCTCATGTTGGCACGATTTATCCAAGATATCTAGCAAACAGTGGGTGGTTCTGCTATTTTTTCCATTATTCATGTTGGTAGAAAATGTAATGAGGCAGCACATACTCTGGCTAGGCCTACTGATGGCAGTTTTATTTTGGTTGTGTGAAGCTCCAGATGTAATCTGGCCTCCTCTATGTAATGATCGGTTAATTTAAAGAAATGCTGCCGCTACTCACAAAAAATATTACCCTTTTTTAGAAAAACACCATCGATCTTGGCATTATCCTAGCAATAGAAGTACCTCTGGACATAGTTTTTTTTTAATTTTCTTTTATACTATTATTTAATTTATAGTGAATTATTATAAATAAAGGTTATTTGATTACCACACGTGCACACAATCATAATCTAAATATGGTGGCACGTGAGTTGGAATAAATATGTAGAAGAGAATTTAGCACGCGCGGGCATTGCGACTAGCTCCAAAAACAGCGGTTAAGTTGTGGCCGCGGCCGCGGCGCACATAGGGCATGACCTGGAAATAAACATGCCCTCTATCATCTACTCTACTTCTTATCTATACTAAAAGTATCCTATCTACTTCTTATCTATACTAAAAGGATCCTAGAGAATTGAAAACACTTCTCACCCAAAAAATCCACCCCGCCCCTCACAGAGGGCCTACCTGTTGGTTGTAGGACGTGGGAAGACGTGGGAAAATGTGGAAAAACAGTGTAAAATGTGAAACTTTTTTCACCTAAGACTCTACCCATACCCACACGGACTCACCTGCTCATGATATACCCACATTTGTAACCACGTCTATAGACAATTATCCCGTATTGCTAATAAACAATAGATTAGAGAGCCTTTTCCTTATAAATAAAGACCAACTATCTCAAAGATGATGTGCATCTATATTTGAGAATAATATCTAAAGCTCTCTATACATAAGAGAGCAAATATAAAGTATTTTTTAAAAACGCTTTGCACGACTGGTCTGTTTACCATGGTTCACTCAAGTGATATTATTTTAGTACATATGTGTCATCAATAAACGTGTGTGCCGCACGTGCGTTCATGCTAGTATATTTGTTAGGAATGATGTTATTGGCAATTCAAAAAATAATAAATGCAAACCTTTTCAGATGAATAAAAAGATATACTATACTAGTACAAATTGGTCAAAGATTTTAAGTGTTACTTGAAGTAGGGTAGGGTGGATAATTGCATCACTACTATATCGGTGTCAATTTCATCATTGTGACAAGAGTGTGGCATGAGTCCATAAGAATATTGATCGTATTTGTCTCAAAAAAAAGAATATTGATCGTATCTTTACAGTCATATTATGATCTGGGAAGATATTTTCCATAAATTTGGCCATTATTTGATAAATCTTCCATAAATGTGAGCAATAATGATATTATTTCCCATTCAATGTTTTCCATATCTCTTCCCAAGAATGATAGCCTCGGCTAGAGATATACTCAAGAAACAGTTGGCTGCTAGAGATATTCAACTACACAAAAACAGTGAGTTGTTAATGATAGGCCACTACGCAAAACAATGGGCTGCTAGAGATATATCATTATACAAGAGCCTTATAAATATTGGTCAAAGAAATTCATCTACAGAACATGCAAAAAGAAGTAGAGGTGCTAGAAGATGAGCAGTTTCAAGTGTTCCTTCTTAGTGGCCATCATCCTCGTCCTCTTTGTGCTCCTGCTCAATCCCCATGTAGGATCATGTAGCTGCTACAAGCGTATCTTCAGCTTTGGGGACTCCATCATAGACACTGGAAACTTTGTGCACTTGGCTGGCAAGGCCGCATCCAGGTACAATGAGCCCCCCTATGGCATGACATTTTTCAAGCATGCAACAGGCCGCATCTGTGATGGTCGTGTCCTCATTGATTTCTATGATGAGTATATATTGTGATATTAAATCCTTTTATTTTTGAGAAAGCTTTGTGTACCCACGCATTTCGAAGCCCTCAACACCGAAATTTAGATCGAAAAATCTATTCTATACGATCATCTCGATTTTTTCCTGGAGAAGTTTTTCTCGATTTGTTCACCATGCATCATGTTATGTTGTTATAGCACAAGCGCTTCAGCTACCACTAATACCCCCGATTATACCAAAGAAAGACACGGGGGAGTTCCAACACGGCGCCAACTTTGCTGTTGTTGGTGCCACGGCGCGGGCCATTAACTACACGGGGCCCCGCTCCAATGAGACCGTGGGGGTCCCCTATGCTCTAGGCATGCAAATGGATTGGTTGGACGAATTGACGCAACGGATAGCTCCCGGGGACGGTAACTACTACAATACAAAGTTGCAAACACGAGCAAAAATGCACGAAAGAGTTTATGTATAATACATATGATATGCCCAATATGACAATTGACTTATCCATTGCATAATTGTTCTATCAGCTGCCAGGCGACAGCTCCTAGGTGAGTCTCTCATCGTGATGGGCCAGATTGGTGGCAACGACTACAACTCATGGTTTAACACTGGTGGACCTCGTGAGGAAGTCGAAAATATCATTCCAGAAGTCATCACATACGTTAGCCATTTCATCGAGGTGCCTGCACACCAATATGTTCTTTTAATCTTTGGTCGCTCAGTTGGACATGCACATGCTTATACCACTGCATGCATGCAGGACCTCATTCTCTTTCATGGAGCAAAAGCATTCATGGTGCCCAACATCTTCCCCGTTGGTTGTTGGGCATCGTACCTGAGCAAGTTCCACAGCGACAACCCCAAGGACTACGACAAGCATGGGTGCCTCAGGTGGCTCAATGAAGTTTCCCAGAACCACAACCAGGCGCTTCACTGGGAGATCACCCGGCTTAGGGGCATTCACCCCGGTGTGAAACTGATCTATGCCGACTACTATGGTGCTGCCATGGAATTTGTGAAGAATCCTGCCAGATTTGGTGAGTAGCTATGTTTCTGATCTGCAGTAATTGGCCCATGTTAAACTCCTGATTAGGCCCATTTGGAACGTGATGGGAAGAGATCACCTGAATTCTTCTTGCCTGTACTGTATTATGTCTACCTGTTCACATATCCCAAATCCCGACCAAAACTGGCACTTATAGTTTAGCTCCCTAAGAACATTTTGTTGCAACATATGGTTGAAGGTATACATGATCAATCCTTTTTTGAAATGTATGATTGATCTGACTGGTAATAATGATGTTAATACATTTCTTTCATCGTGTTGGCTGGGCAGGTATTGGTAATCCTCTGGTTGCATGCTGCGGCGGCGACGGTCCATACCACACTGGCATGGAGTGCAACAGAACAGCAAGGATTTGGGGTGATCCAAGCCGCTTCGCCAACTGGGACGGCATGCACCTGACGGAGAAAGCATACAGCATCATTGCGCAAGGGATGCTAAACGGGTCATTTGCCGATCCTCCGTTACTGCGAAGTTGCTAGAGTCAGTTCAAGTCGTACCTAAGATTGGTTAGGCTTTTGGTATTCTTATATTATGTATTGACCGATGAGTTGGTAACAATAAAAGGTTATTGTTCCAGGTAGAGGAACACAAATTTAGCGAGGCAACTTGTACATGTGCATAAAAATGATGCCAACAATTATAATGGAGCAAGCTTGGCAAAAAAATATAACTTTGACTTCTCTTTTCTATAAAAAAAATATTTCTTGAAAAATTATATATGTATACTTTTATGAAAGAAATTTTCAAGACCAATCTATTCATACAATTTTCACATTTTCAAACTCAAAGACTTAAATGTTATTCATGATTTATATTCCCAATGTTTGACTCAAATCTTGTCCAAAATGACTTCTTTTACCAAACCAGAGGAAGTAATGGAGCAGGATAATACATAATAAATCCATCATGAGAGCATGGCTGGTAGATTCCATCATATATCTATTTGGGCCACCGCTTTATCTAAGAGGATCTACCTAAACACTACCTGTAGTTTCTATACTTGCAGTATCATATAGACATAGGCTATATTCCAATCCCACTTCTTAATTCCTTGAGACTCTGGCGCCGCCGCAGCTCCCAGTCGGGTCAGCCCCCCACCCCACCTCCCCTCCCCTGCCGCCGCCGGAGAGGCCGGCCGGAAGCCCGCGTGGGCCTCCAGGACGGCGGCGGCAGGGCCTTCTCCCTCGGCTAGTGTCTTCCTGGGCGGCGGAGTGGCGCGAGGAACTCTTCCGGGGTGGCGGAGCGGCGTGAGGAACGACCGCCGGCCATGGCGACGGCGACGGCGTGGGGCGGTGGATCTGGCGCCCCCAAGGCCGGATCTGGCCATCCTACAGCCGGATCTACGGCGAGCGCAGGTGGTGCGGCGCCATGGAGGACGCGTCCGGCGCAGGAGTGCTGGCGATGGCATGAGCAGCGGGCCGGGCGCGTGGAGGCCGCGCGCGTGTGCAGTGGAGGCGGCGACGGAGGGCCGCGCGCGAGCAGTGGAGGCGACAGTCGGCGAGTGGCTGTGCGCGCCTTCGGTGATTCCTCTCCGGCAGATGCGCCTTCCGCCTTGATGTTGGAAGGACTAGCTCCGAGCTTTGCAACTACATCTGGTGATGACATCTTCAATTTCGCCTTTCCTTTTCATATAGACCGAGAGACATGAGTCACCTTGGCTTCATTCGCGGATTATCTTACTCGAAGACGGATTCCATCTGCAATTTATTCCAGATGGATTATGCACGGGTATCCAGCGGCAACTTTGCAGCATGGTATCTCAGGTTACGAATTCAGATGGTCTGCCGGATTTGAAGTTCGTGGCCGTTTAAAGTGGGTCAGGGCTGGTCTACATGGAAGCATTGGCCTGGTAAGAAGGGGGAAGCAACACGGTGTGACTTGTCGTGGTGGTAATTGCTACTAATTCACCGGTCCCGGGAAGAAATTCCTAGGTCTGACCTTAATTGGTTGAACCTGGCAGTGACCTTGTTGAAGGCATTGTTTGGATTAAGATGAATTACTCCCTCGTGAAAACATTTGATCTTGTCTTAATTGGTTGGGTCATTACAATATCGACACGTGCGCGTTTCATTTCCTCGCTGGAGGCGTTGTCTTGGGAGCCTACTTCATAGTCCAAGAGTTGCTTTGGTTTGTGAAGCGGATGAAGATGAAGGCGCTTATGGTAGTTTGCTAGGTCATGGTGCTCTCATTTTTTGTTTCTTTTTCATTAACTGTGTGCATCTTAGTTATGCAGAGGCCGGGTTGGATCTTATATAATTGTATCATCTCGATGTAATTATCTAAGATCAATAAAGCTTCCCTTTTCAAAAAAATGGTTTTTGGGAAATCGTTTTCTTTTCTCTCTCATCCTTGATTCTCTTACTACCTCAATAAGTCATCTATTATATTAATACAATAGTGTTAAAAGGAGCCACCACGTTCGCTGAGAGGGTCAAGAAATTCCCACGTTAATCTAAAAAAGAGAAGAACATTGACCATAGGATTTTATGAAGATCTAACGGTCTATATTATCCCGTTAATCCAAAAAAGAGAAAAATATATGTCGTCGGATTTTATGAATCTAACGGTCCATATTATTCCGTCGGCTGCCACCTCTCCATGGTCGCCTTGCGGCCGTCGTTCGCCGAGAGGGTCAAGAAATTTCCACGTTAATAATCTAAAAAAGAGAAGAACATTGACCATCGGATTCCAAAAAGATCTAACGGTCTATATTATCCCGTTAATCCAAAAGGAGAAAAATATATGTCGTCGGATTTTATGAATCTAACGGTCCGTATTATTCCGTCCGCTGTCACCTCTCCGCGGTCGCCGTGTGGCCGTCTGCGGCCGCCGCGTGAGCCGTCCAATGCCGCCGCCGCATGGACATCCGTGGCCGCCATAGGAGTCCTCCACCATCGTCGCGTGGTCATTCCGCCGTGGGAGCCATCCGCAGCTGCCGTGGGAGCCATCCGCAGCTGCCGTGGGAGCCGCCCACACGACATCAGAGTTCGGGGTCCGGTTGCCCAGCTCGCCACCAGAGGCCGGCAGTGAGGGTGACGGACGAGGAGACCACCAACCCTCGCGATTGCTTTATTCCGTCCGCCATCACCACTCCGCGTTCGCCGCGCCCAATGCCGCCACCGCGCGGCCACCTCTCCGCGGTCGCCATGTGGCTGTCTGCAGCCACCGCGCGGACAGCTGTGGCCGCCATAGGAGTCCTCGACCATCGCCGCGTGCCCGTTCGCAGCCGCCGCGGGAGTCCTTCGCCGTCACCGCGCGACCGTCCGCCGTGGGAGCCGCCCACGCGTCTTCAAAGTTCGGGGTCCGGTCGCCCCGCTGTTGGCACTTCTTACGATCCAATATCAGAATTGAGAATCCTGGTACTGGGGTAAGAAGCGTTTCAGTGGTTTTCCTTATAGATAGTAAAATATGTGAATATTCTGCAAGTGCACAGAATCACCGCCGTAGCACTTCACCTCGGAGTATCCCGAGGTATCGTAATTTATATTTCCGCAGGGAAGCTTCGGCAAGAATACTAGTGAACATTCGAGACTATCAGAGAAGGATACACGACTAGACAAGGCAGGGGATAACGGTATTGGATAGGAGTGGATATACCGGACACACAGCTCAAGGGAGACTCAGGTAAGGGAGAGAAGAGATAGATAGCTGGGAGGACAACGAGAAGAGATAGATGACTCCTGGATACTTTATCTACCTATGTCACTCTGGCTTAGAGATACAGCGGCTATAGAGCCAGCACTAGGAGATCTAGGTTAACTCTATTGTCTTAGCTTCAGGACAAGGGAACCGGTGGACACACAGAAAGGGATGAGAAGGGGTGCCACTATTTCCCAACTGGGGGATCCTACGGACCGGAACTAACGTGATGGACTACGAAGACCGAAAGGGCTGTCACCACCTCACGGCTATCACCTCCGTTACGACGGGAATAAACTAAGGCCACCGACTAGTCTAGGAACCACTCCTACACTAGGCAACGACTACTTACTCTGCTAGCAAGAGCAAGCAACCTTGTCAATACTCTTGGAGTTGGGAGTTATTTAATTCAAGGGAAATTTTGTTGAACCTCCGAGGCACAGCTCGACTCAACTCTAACTCCCAACTAAACTATCCTAACTCTACTAGAAAGAAGTGGAAATGGAGCTCCTTGGCTTGGTGTGTGTGAAACCGGGGCTTGGACACTTGTATTTATAGCAGCTTGATGGCGGTTTGGGTGGAGTAACCGCCAAGGGGCAGCAAGGCGGTTGCCGGCCAGTTCGGCCGAATTCCCTAGTTCGGCCGAACTGCCCAATTCGTCCGAACAGTGGGATGCACCGCCTACGGCCTGGATCTAGCCCCCAGAGGAGGTTTCAGGGGCTGGGGTCGGTTCGGCCGAACTGGGCCTGGCCCCTGGCCGGCCTCCCCAGCACCGCCTTCAGTCTTGGACCCCCATGGGCCGGCCTCTGGTGATGAACTTCATGTTGTGTGGGCCCAGTATGACGTGTCGGTGCTCAGGGATGAGTTGGCGGTCGTCCACGTGGCGTGTGATGTGGTTGCTCGGTCATTGTTGACGCGGACGGCTCCCGGTGACTTGTACGACTAAGGGGGGTAACCGGCCGAACGGAGTCGTTCGGCTGATTTGGTCATTTTCGGCTCTAATAGTACGTATTTGTCGTAGTTGTACCTGCACAAGTGACACTCATCAAAACTCGTGGAACTTTATTAGAAATAAAACCTAAGTACATGGAATGTTGCATAAAGCCTCATTTATTCCCGAGTATTGGTGGTCGGATTTGGGTTGTAACGACCGCCAACACCCGCTCGCTGCCAGAGGCTGGCGGTGCTGAAAGGTGCCAGACGAGGAGACCACAACCCCTCGCCACCACTTTATTCCGTTCGCCACCACCCCTCCGTGGTCGTCGCGCCCAATGCCGTCGCCGCGCGACCGTCCGCGGCCGCCGTAGGAGGCCTTCATCGTCGTCGCGTGGCCGTTCGCAGCCGCAGCGGGAGCCCTCCACCACCACTGTGCGGCCGTCCGTGGCTGCCATGCGAGTCTTTCGCGTCCCCGTGCAATCGTCCGCCGCCATCACCGCCGCGGGAGCAATCCGCAGCCGCCGTGGGAGCCGCCCGCGCATCTTCGGAGTTTGGGATCCGGCCGCTCCGTGCGCCACTGGAGGCCGGCGATGCTGAAGGGTGCCAAATGGGGAGACCGGCACCCCTCGCCACTGCTACCGCCACTAGAGAGAGGGGGGAGATAAAGGGAGAGGGATAGAGTGGGGGGAGGGGCGTCGGTGAAAGAAAAGGAGAAAAAGAGATGGATGAAATCACGTGTTGGTAGTTGGTATAAAATATAAGATATATGTAGTTGGTATAGAATATAAGATATATGTAGTTGGTATAGAATATAAGATATAGAGGATAACATGTGCAGAAGAAATTGATATAGAAGAGAGAATCTCGATGACTAGATAGGAATATTTCTTTTAAGGATCAGAATAGAGTACGATGGTGCGAACAACCTGAAGCCCCATGTGCCCTACCACATTCCTCTATATAGGAAGCAATGTTCAATAATGAGTAGAGGACAACACGTCGATCTACACGTGTACCTGATGAGAGGTACTCAAATTTAGGGCGTTCGGCAAGGTTGTGAGCACAGCGGGAAAGAACAATTCTTCCTGTCCGAAGGGAGCAAATCGCTGTCGGGATTGAGCACTATGCCATGCTTTGCACTCGGTGTCTTTGCCAATGTAAATGAAAGATCATCAAACGGGTTACCCATGCTCAAACCCATTTGATTTTCTTTGTTAACGAATTGGTGCAAAAAGGAACAGAGAGAGAAAAAACAAAGTGGAGAAACTGAGGTGGTGTAGTGTTCAACAATGAGCGGAGGACATCGCATTGATTTGCACATGTAACTGATTAAAGATGTTTAGATTTAGGGCGTTCATCAAAGATTGTGAGCATAATGAGAGATAAAAATTCACCATATCTGAAGGGAGTGAATCACTGCCGGGATTGATTATCAATATGTCCATGCTCAGCACTCATGGAAGATCATCAAATGGTTTGCCTACACTCAAACCAGTTTGATGGTCTTCGTTAACAGTCAGTTCAAGAAGGAGCATATGTAGGAAAAACAAAGCTTACCGTGCACATGTGTTGACATGGAAGTTGAGTAACAATAGGCTGGGCAAAGAAATACTTCTCTTGATGCCCTATATAATCATGGAACTGTAAACTACTGCCGATCTTTCACTAGATCTGGCATCAACCATGTCTATATATTCCTTCATCTTTTACCGGAGGTGGAAAAAGGCAAAAAATCGATCCATAACCGTGATAGGCACCCATTTTTTACTGCAGCATAAGTTCTCACTACATAATTAGAAAAATAGTAGTATTCATCGAGGTAGTTCGTGTGTTCGTTGAGGAAGGAAATATCTCATGTCAGTAAGTTTCATTTTATATATGTAAAGTTATATGGATTACTTTGTTCACTTACCCATGATCACTAGCTCAGTATTAGGTCACACAATCTATTATCTTAGACCAACTCGAGCAAACTCAACAAGCCACCATCCCAAGTTTAGAGGGTCCAGAAAAAAGTTACACTGCAGCATATCCAACAAGCCCCTTACCAAATTTAGGGTCAAAAATAGTTACACTCCAACAGGCCCTCTACTTGCCCCCTAATTTGGGAGGCTTTCAAATCCATACTCCATTCTAAGAAGTCTATAGAAAGCTCTATATTTATGAGGGTTATTGCTGGAGTTGTAGTATTTTTGTGGCTCTTAATAAATAGAGGTAGCCTTCATTTAGTATTTGGAGAGTCTGGTTTGAGAGGTATTGGTGGAGTTAATCTTAATAATATAATATTATTACCATATTAATTGAAATAAAAATAATACACATTGTTGGTTTTGTGTAAGATCTAAGAATCTATATTAACCCTTAAAGTCCATTGATTAGAGTAAATAAATAGTTAAATTCTAAATTAAATAAATAAGAAAATTATAAGTTGATCAGAGAATTAATGTCAAATATTGTTTCATATCATGTGGCATATACATAATGATAAAAATAATACGTTAGTTTAGGCACATTTGAACAAATCCTATTGACAATATAACAACGAATATTTAAATAAAATTATATTTAAATTAAA
>OAMR01000110.1:2706369-2726264 GCA_900205405.1 Echinochloa crus-galli | reverse complement strand
CGAGTTAGTGCAAGAAGGAGCAGAGAGAGAAAAAACAAAGCGGAGAAACTGAGGGGGT
Source organism: Echinochloa crus-galli (assembly GCA_900205405.1). Lineage (NCBI taxonomy): Eukaryota > Viridiplantae > Streptophyta > Magnoliopsida > Poales > Poaceae > Echinochloa > Echinochloa crus-galli. The sequence continues at coordinate 2,726,206 of OAMR01000110.1, read as the reverse complement.
ATAGTGTTCAACAATGAGCGGAGGACATCGCATTGATTTGCACATGTAACTGATTAAAGATGTTTAGATTTAGGGCGTTCATCAAAGATTGTGAGCATAATGAGAGATAAAAATTCACCATATCTGAAGGGAGTGAATCACTGCCGGGATTGATTATCAATATGTCCATGCTCAGCACTCATGGAAGATCATCAAATGGTTTGCCTACACTCAAACCAGTTTGATGGTCTTCGTTAACAGTCAGTTCAAGAAGGAGCATATGTAGGAAAAACAAAGCTTACCGTGCACATGTGTTGACATGGAAGTTGAGTAACAATAGGCTGGGCAAAGAAATACTTCTCTTGATGCCCTATATAATCATGGAACTGTAAACTACTGCCGATCTTTCACTAGATCTGGCATCAACCATGTCTATATATTCCTTCATCTTTTACCGGAGGTGGAAAAAGGCAAAAAATCGATCCATAACCGTGATAGGCACCCATTTTTTACTGCAGCATAAGTTCTCACTACATAATTAGAAAAATAGTAGTATTCATCGAGGTAGTTCGTGTGTTCGTTGAGGAAGGAAATATCTCATGTCAGTAAGTTTCATTTTATATATGTAAAGTTATATGGATTACTTTGTTCACTTACCCATGATCACTAGCTCAGTATTAGGTCACACAATCTATTATCTTAGACCAACTCGAGCAAACTCAACAAGCCACCATCCCAAGTTTAGAGGGTCCAGAAAAAAGTTACACTGCAGCATATCCAACAAGCCCCTTACCAAATTTAGGGTCAAAAATAGTTACACTCCAACAGGCCCTCTACTTGCCCCCTAATTTGGGAGGCTTTCAAATCCATACTCCATTCTAAGAAGTCTATAGAAAGCTCTATATTTATGAGGGTTATTGCTGGAGTTGTAGTATTTTTGTGGCTCTTAATAAATAGAGGTAGCCTTCATTTAGTATTTGGAGAGTCTGGTTTGAGAGGTATTGGTGGAGTTAATCTTAATAATATAATATTATTACCATATTAATTGAAATAAAAATAATACATACTGTTGGTTTTTTATAAGATCTAACCATCTATATTAACCCTTAAAGTCCATTGATTATAGTAAGTAAATAGTTAGATTCTAAATTAAATAAATAAGAAAATTATAAGTTGATGAAAGAATCAATGTCAAATATAATAATAAATATAAGTTTGTATCATTAAGTCATACAATGTACCATATACACGACAATAAAAAAAGATACGTTAGTTTGGACATATTTGGACAAACCGTATAGGCAATGGAACAATTTAAAATTATATTTAAGCTAAAAAAACTAAATACGAGTATAAAAACTAGTTACTCGCGCAAATTTGCGTGGGCCATCTTGCTAGTTAATTTAATGCTATGGAAACTATATGTCTTTGTCAATAAGTTGGATATGCCCTAATAGAGTCCTTGCAACGCAAGCATATACACTTTCAAAGACTTGGATCTTTTTATGTAGTTCTTCTTATGAGTATGTTGGTCTGCCAAATGGACCTAACCTAGATATTTCTTGATTCTGATTTCCTTGTCACCATACCTCTTTGAGATAAATAGATATACCATGTTCAGCATCCTTTGGATACTGGCCAAAATTTTAATATTATTAATGATAGTAATGGCTCTATGCAACATAAGACAAATTTGGTTTCGATTTTCGATCCATAGCAACATGGAATTAGGGACTTGACCGAGGGATGGATTTGGGTGCAGGTTGCACGAAGTTGGTTCTGGTCATCTGGTGGTAGTCTTGCTCAAGTACCACATTTGTAACCACGTCTATACACAATTATCCCGTATTGCTAATAAACAATAGATTGGAGAGACTTTTTCATATAAATAAAGACCAACTATCTCAAAGATGATGTGTATCTACATTTGAGAATATCTAAAGCTCAATATACATAAGAGAGCGAATATAAAGTATTTTTAAAAACGGTTTGCACGACTGGTCTTTTTACCATGGTCCACTCAAGTGATATTGTTTTAGTACATACGTGTCATTAAACGTGCGTGCCGCACGTGCGTTCATGCTAGTACTTCAAAATACCAATATGTTGCAACAGGGAGCTTTTGGAGCAGATGGCTAAAGTCCCATGCCATGAAATGTTAGCGGTGCATACACTTTTTTTTTAAGATAAAGGAAATTTTATTCCGGCCTCTGCAAGAGCTTTGCACCCAACCATTCATTATTACAGTTTCGTTTTCGTACTAATTAAAAATAACCTCTCAAAAAGGATAGAAAAGGAGATAAGTGCACTCTCAAATGGCCAAACTAAGCACTAAGCCTATTAGAAGACAGCCACCCATAATTGGCGAAGATCTCCATTACAGTTGTTTCCAACATGCGACACGCCCATTTTATTCGTGCTTTGCCCTCCTCTTTCTGAAGTGTGGACCAAAAGCGCGTCCAGTAGGTGGCCCTAAAAATAACCTGCAAATAAGAATTTAATCTTTTTTTGTCGAAGACCACATTATTTCTACTCAACCATATAGACCACAAGATTGCGATCGTTCCCACAGAGACATGAGATCGCAATTTTGGCTCTAATTGTAGTAGCCAAACTCCAGAAAGGTGTGGTATATTATGTGGCGGTTGTAAGCCAAAAGAGACTTGTACTATTCTCCAAACAAATCTAGCAACACTTGTATTTGAAAAGTTCCAACACTTAACATCCAAAGTGCTTAATGGGGCTAACACATGTAAAGGGAAACCAGGAATACTAGTAAAGTGTGCAACCTCTTTTTAGATAATGGATTGCAATAATCCGGCCTTGACCAAAGGCTACGGCCACAGTTTACAACCTAGCAGCACACCCGTCTGCTCACACAAAGTCCCCAATCAAAGGAAAACACCATTAAAACGATGAGAAAATTACAAAGCAATTCTATTGCTAAATCTCCATCCATGGTGTGCAAAGTAACGCATTGTCAGGACCTCCAAAGTCTGACATGCCTTCTTTATTGCATCTCTTTGTTGTTCACGCCTTTGTAGCTGCGCCCAGAACCGGAGCCAATATGTCCCTCTGAAGAGTACCTACAAATAAGTTTTCATTGGAGATTTGTCAAAAACCATATCATTTCTACTGAGCCAAATTGCCCAACATAATGCTGAGGCACCGACTAACAGCTGGTTTTTAATTGTTCCCCCCAACCAACCAGTTATTTAGCATATTGTTTATACTATTAGGCGGTGGCAGGTTAAAAGCTATATGCACAACTCTCCAGAGAAAATGTGCCATATGGCAATCAAAAAAGAGATGTTGAATAGTTTCTTCCTTGGAACAGAAAGAGCACAGCTTCCATTCCAATTTCTTCGACTTAAATTATCTTTCGTAAGGATTACCCCTCGTTTTAAGTACCACAAAAAAACTTTGATTTTTAGTGGTAGTTTCAGCTGCCAAATTTTATTGTGTCGCTGTGCATTGTCATTGGTAATCAACTCCATATACATAGATTTAACAGTAAACAATCCAGATTGTGTCAGATTCCAGCTAAAGCTATCCGCTCTGTCATTCAGCTGGATATGACAGATGCGACTAACTAGGTTATGCCACAGATTTAAATCTTGTCCTACTAATGCCTTCTAAAGGACACGTTTAGAGGAATTCTAGACAAAACAGTAGCAACTGTATCATTTTTTTCCTGGCAATAGTATACAAGGATGGATATTGTTGTCTGAATGTAAAGTTACCCAACCATTTGTCTTCCTAAAACGTGACTTGCTTGCCGTCATTTAAATGGAAAGTACCAAAATTAGTAAAGGTTTGTTTTACTTTCATCAATCCCAACCAAAAATGAGAATCCCCTGATTTACGCTCGACTTGTGTGATGGTACAAGATCGTAAATATTTATTTCTTAGTAACTGTTGCCAAAAGCCATCCTCATGCCTAGCCTGCCAGTTTCTTTTGGCTGGCACACAATATTCCATTTGGCAAGTCTATATTTTCTTTTCTGTTCATTAGATTGCCAAAAGAATCTTGACCTAAAGTAATCCAGTCGTTCTAAAACCCTCTTCGGAACCTCAAAAAAAGAAAGCATAAATACTGCTAGATTGGATAAGACAGAATTAATCAACACCAATCTACCGCCTACTGACATATGCTTTCCTTTCCAACTACTCAGTTTCTTTTCGAACTTCTCCTCTATAACTTTCCAATCTGAATTGTTTAATTTCCGGTAGTGCATCGGAATCCCCAGATACCTAAAAGGATAGGACCCAGACTGACACCCAAAAAGCTCTGCATATTCTTGTTCACAGTCTTTTGCTTGGCCGAAACAAAAAATCTCACTCTTATGATAATTTATCTTGAGCCCAGATAATTGTTCGAATGCACATAATACGAATTTCATGTTTGTAGCTTTAGCTATATCATGATCCATGAAGAGAATTATGTCATCAGCATATTGTAAGATGGAGATACCTCCATCAATAGATGCGGCACAACCCCTGTAATCTGACCTTCTTACTTTGCTCTATTAATTATGATTGCGAGCATATCAACAACAATGTTGAAAAGAATGGGTGAAAATGGGTCTCCCTGTCTTAGACCCTTCCAGGTTTGGAAATTCTGTCCTACCTAATTGTTAATTTTGATTCCTACATGTCCTTTCTGAATAAACTCCTGAATCCATTTACACCGTGTCTGGCAGAAGCCTTTCATTCTCAGGGTCTGTCAAACGACCATTAAACCTTGTCGTTGGCCTTCTCAAAATCGATCTTAAAGATCACTGCACTCTTATTTTTCCTATTGAATTCATAGATTGTTTCATGTAACACCACTACCCCTTCCATAATGTTCCTCCCCGGCAGGAAAACTGTTTGTGTGGGACTGATAACCTTTTGGGCTACCTGAGAGATTCTGTTTGTCGCCACCTTTGTGAAAATCTTAAAGCTCACATTAAGTAAGCATATAGGTCTATATTGCTGAATCTTGATGGCTTCCTTGCATTTTGGTAACAAAATAATTGTACCAAAATTCAAACTATACAGAGGCAAATTCCCGCTATGGAAATCCTGAAACAATTGCATCAAATCCGTCTTGATGAATTCCCATGAAGCCTGATAAAACTCGATTGGAAAACCATCTGGACCAGGTGCCTTATTATATTCCATTTGAAAAACGGCCTCTTTTACTTCCTGCTCAGTGAATGTTGACACGAGAATTTCGTTCTCAACCTCAGAGACCTGGGGAATATCATCAATCCGAGTCCTATCCAATCGAAGAGTGTTCTCTTCTGGAGGACCGAATAAGCCCTGGTAGTACGTGGTTATGAATGTTTTTAAGGCATCATCCCCGCATACCAACCGTTCCCCATCCTGTAATTGGTATATTCTCGATTTTCTGTGTCTACCATTCGCAATAAGCTGGAAGTACTTGGTATTAGAATCTCCCTCTAGCAACTCCTTTACCTTCGCTCTTTGGTACCACTTGATCTCTTCCTCTCGCAGCATTTCTGCTAAGCGAGTTTGAAGGCATCATTTTAAGTTCATCTCATCCGAGGATAGAAGACAAGTCTCGGCCTTTTTATCAAGAGCATCCAATTTGTCTAATATTCTCTTCTTTTCTTTCTTATATTGACCACTTGTATTCTTAGCCCAGCCTCTCAAATGCTGGCGAACCCTCCTAATTTTCGATTGCCATCGTTAGAAGGCTGTACTTCCGGTGTTCTCATTGACCCAAATGTCCTTTACCATGTCCATGAAACCGTCACGAAGTAACCAGCCAAGTTCGAATTGGAACGCCGGCTGATTGCAACTCGAAGACGATTCACCGGTATTTAACAGTAAAGGAGTATGATCGGAGATGTCTCTAGTTAGAGCCACAACAGTAGACATTGGAAACTTTTGTTCCCACTCTGTAGCCATCAACACTCGATCTAATTTCTCATAAGTTGGGTTCTGTAACGAATTAGCCCAAGTGTATTGTCTGCCCGACATTTTCAACTCCATTAAATCCAAACCATCAATTACGGCATTAAAAAGAAACGGCCAACGATGGTCAAAATTATCATTATTTTTCTCATTCCGGTTACGTAAGATAATAAAATCACCACCAATGAGAGTCGAAAGGCTTTCTTGACTACACATGTGCACTAACTCAGTTAAAAAGCTCTCTTTAAACTTGCTTTGTGCAGGGCCATAGACCGCTATCAATGCCCATTTAAAACCATCATTTTTATTGCATAGGCAGAATTTCACATAATATTCTCCTTCATTTATCGCCCCAATGTGGAACATATCCAAGTCAATACCTAACAGAATGCCACCTGAGCGACCCTTTGGTTCTTTGCAGTGCTACATATAATTTTTTCCACCACACAGATTTCTCAGGGTAGGATCAGAAAAATTCCTCCTTCCTGTCTCTGATATTGCAATAAAATTCAGCCCTGTTCTTTAGTCAACTCCGATATAAACCTATATTCTTTGGATCTCGCCAAACCCATTACTATTCCAGAAAACTCCTTTCATTTAGACTTTCTTTTGTTTTTTGTTTTTGATCTAGATGGAGTCTTCCTAGTAGTATGACCAAAATGATCACCACTGAAATCCATCACTTCATCCATGATCTCACCACATAAATGACTTAACATAAAACTATCCATCTCAACTTCTTCTGCTAAACCCTTCTCCTCTCTATCAAAAATATCGCTCACCTTGTCGCTAACAGGTTGTTTTATCAATCTTTGGTGCTCCACATTTTTAGTTGAGTCTATTGAATTTTTAACACTAGCAGCATCGTTCCCTAAACTAATTCCTAGGTTACTACAACTAGTAATAATAGACTCATCTGAAAAATGCAGAAAAGAATGACAAAAAATATCACCTTTCGCTGGCGTCCCGGCGGCTGCAATCCCGGCCTTCCTCTTCATAGCCTCGTCCAGTGAGTCTCCGCTACTATCCCCAGCCCGGCGCTTACTGCGCCGAAGGTCAGCATCCAGTGCCTCGGGGATTGCAGCCAGTGCTTGCTCCCTCTCACCGCCACTGCCCATTACAGCCACCTGCGAGGACGCCACTGGCACCTCGGCACTCGCCCCCTCCTAGTGCAAAGGCGCAGGAGTAGGTGTGGCTGCTCCTAGAACCACCGTCTGCTTCCCTTTCCCTGTAGCCGATCCATCCCCACTGTTCTCTGGTAGTTTATTATCCACAGTCTTCTTGTTTTCAGCAGGTTTATCCCCGGATCCTGTGCCATCCTGATCCTCTCTATGCCCACCAGAACTGCCATCATTCCCCTCCCTCGGATCCATCTCCATAGGTACAGGGCTGCTCGCATCCACGTTCACCTCTACCATAAAGTGCAGCTCATACAGACAATCACCAATCACCACATTTACATGTTGTGGAATTATATTTGGATCAAGCACAGCCACCTGAATCCTGCATCTATCATGTTTCCTGGTGAAACTCATATCCACTTCCTTGGGTACACCTAAGATAGAGCCCACAGCCCATATAAGCTCATACTCTCGCAAGTCATTAGTCAAACCAGTGAACTGAATCCAGATCTTAGGTAGCTCTACCTTTGCCACAGTACCTCCTGCCTGCTCAATCTTCATTGTAATACCAATGAACTTTGTGTGTAACACACCCCACTCCTTCATTCTTTGTAACTCAGCCAGCGTCGGAAACACAGCCTTGAAGATATTAGGACTTGTTTCCTGTACCACCCACTTCCAAGTACCTAGAATCAGCCGCTCCAATTCAGAAGTGACCATCTATACTGTCAGAGATCCTCCAGAGACCCTGATCATCCCAGTCTTCGTCTCTCCCTTCTGCTTCTGGCTAACAGGTGCTGGAATATGATAGAAGCCCAGACCATCAACCGCATACCCACAAGTGTCTGCCATCATTTGACTGCTCTGAACCCGGGACATCTAGCCTTGGAGTGATCCTGCTTGTCACAAATTTCACATTATTGCACCGCAGTGCACTCCGCCATGATATGCCCTTCGTATAGCATCTATAATAGTACAGAACCTTCGCCTTTGCTGCTCCCATACTGGATGACTCCGACACGTCACCACCAGTACCTTTGTTCGCATGCAGCCCATCAGCCTTCATCTTTGCCATTGGACCCGCTGCAGGCTGTTTTGGCGGCTCAGACTTTGGCAAGCCCGTCGCGCCCCCCTGCATGAGAGACAGATCCTGCTGTAGCAAGGCCGTCGCCGGCGATGCTTGCTCTCCTGCCGCTCCAAATGCCTTCTGCAGCAGCGCAGCTGCCTGCGCCACATCAGCCGAGGCCGGCGGAGCTGCAAGATTGCCACCCGTCGCCGCTGCCCCCTGTCCTGCTGGGTTCGGTGGCTGGCCGTAGTTGCCCCACCCGCCGTACGGGCGCCGTCCACCAGTGCCTCTCACCTCAAACCGGCCTCCATAGCGACTGCCATAGCGCCCTCCACGCCCACCATTGCCACCACGGCCGGGGTGGAACCCACCATGGAAGGGTCCCTGAAAGCCACCACACCCAACCATGCCGCTCTGGCCATTGCTGTGGTTTCCACCACGATTGGCCGCGCCACCTCTCCCGGGATCCATCTCTTGCCTCACCACCTGCGCGTAGGAACAGCCGCACGACGAGTCGGCGACGGCGTGAACAGCGCGGCGATTAGGTTTTCGATAGTGCTGTGTCCCGGTTCGTGCAAACAAGGTGATCAGACCCGGTGTAGGCCGAAACGGCACACCTGGGCTCAACCGAAGTTGCATTGGGCTGTCACCCTCAACTGGGCCGACCACGGAGCCCGGCCCCTTTGCCTTAGATTGGATTTCAAATTTTGAATTAGCGCCCTCCCCCAAACATCGCCCAGATCGGCCGCCAGTGCCTGATCCAGCACGCTCCGGCGAACTCCTCGCCGATGAGAAATGCAGGGGTGATGACTTGGACCCTCCAGAACGAGGTGTTGCACCAGATATTACCTTTGCCGAAGCCATGGCGTCTCCAATCGTCCGCTGCGGTGAAGATCTAGGTGCCGGCAGAGGTCCTGTCCACAGTCTTCCCTTCAAGCGCTGGTGAACCATCTCCTCCACGATCTGCTTTGCTAGGCGTCCATCCCCTGGTTTCCTGCTCCTAGGGCTAATCCACAGCTCGTCCTCTGCTTGCTTGATTTGTTGTACTGAGAAACCAGCTTCCTGTGCTCTGGCCCACATCGTCGGCGAGTCCAATGACGAGTCCGAGCACAAGCTGCCATCGTCATTCTCCTCCTCCGATCCTGAATCATCACCCCCAAGCACCCGGAACCGAGATCCTGCGGGGTTTTCCACACCATGGATTGTCGGTGACGACCGCTTCGAGGATGCCACCGCCGCCGCAATGTTCGTGTTGCGATGCATCAGCTCCCTTGTCAAGATGCACACTGCCTCCGACAGCGAGCCATCCAAGCCGTCCTCCACTGGAGGTACTCTGGCCGGGGCCAGAGTGAGCCGGCGGACGCGCAGCCGTCCCACCGCCGGCGCCAGCACTATGTCTGCCCAGATTCACGAGAGGTCGTCGCACCTGTCGCCGGACATGGCGCCGCCGCCCCTGGACCTTCCCTTGCTTGCCGCACTCGGCCCTCAATGGATGGTCGCGTGCTCAACGTCGATCACCCCGGCTACAGTGCCATGCAACCCACTCGCCGGACGTCGTTCCTGATCGCCGCGGAATCGCCGCTCCGCTCACTCCGTGAAAACCGGATCCCTTGCCTTCTGCCCGTGTGCAACCTCTAACAAGTGTAAACTGATTAAGCAATCATGCCTGGTGCTAAGGGAACGGGTGTTAGGTCGCATTAGTAGTGTAGATAACTTGTCTTAGGGTCTATTTGGATCCACCACCTAACTGTTAGCTAGCTGTATTTAGGATGGGTGGATCCAAAAAGGACAGAATAATACCCAGACCAGCTAATACCCAGCTAAATCGCTTCTAACTAGCTGGACCAACTGGTCCAATCTAGCTAATTCCAGCTAGCTAGCTAATGAATTAGCTAGAGCTAGCTGTTGGATTAGCTAAGTGGATCCAAACAGGGTCTTACAAGTGGTAACCATGGTGGTTTGTGACTTTATGTGCTTGGAACCGTTGGATATGTATTGGATGATTAAACTCGGGTTAATAAAACATGGTGAGAACTTTGGTTTATGAAACATGTTTTGATAGTTTGTGGGTAATTAAGGTGCTTTTGTAAAGCTGTTTTTTTTATTTTAGATATTGTATTTCTATAAACATACCCCTATTATTCATTTCTTGAATTAGTCATCATATTTTCTTTCCTCCACATTATTTCTTTTTTGTTTTTGCCACGTGTTTCGTTCCCATTGCTACAAGTCATAATTTTCCCAATAATTTCTATTTTGAATCGGACAACAATTCCTAGATAGTCTTATACTACCTCTGTTCTCGAATATATGCCATTTAGGATAAGCTATTTAGTTCAAAAATAAACTAATTTGCTTGTCCTAAATGTTATATATTTAAGAATAGAGGGAGTACATTGTTATCTATTATACTTGGTAGCATATGTTTGTTTGGAATGATATTGTTGGCAATTTGAATCTAATCACAAGTGCAGAACTTGTAATGTGCATAAAAGATTATACAAGTACAAATCAGTCAAAGATGTAAGTGTTGCTTGAAGCAGGATGGTTAATTGTATCAGTCCTATATATAAAAGAAGTGTAAATTCCATCATGGTGACATGGTGGCATGGGCCCATAAGCATATGGATCATATCTTTACGGTCATATTATGGTTTGGGAAGATATTGTCCATAAATTTGACCATTATTAGATAAATCTTGCATAAATGTTGGAAATAATTATATTATTTCTCATTCAATATTTATGTATCTCCTCGCAAGAAGGATAGCCTCTGCTAGAGATATACCACTGCTCAAGAAACAGTTGGCTGGTAGAGATATACCACTATACAAAAACAGTGGGCTGCTAGAGATATGCCACTATACAAAAACAATGGGCTGCTAGAGATATACTACTCCACAAGAGCCCTATAAATGTTGCTCAAAGAAATTCATTCGTAGGAAAAGCAAGAAGTAGATGTGCTAGAAGATGGGCAGTTTCAAGCATTCCGTCTAAGTGGCCATCCTTCTCATTCTCCTTGTGCTCCTGCTCAATCCCCATGCAGGGTGGTGCAGCTGCTACAAACGTATCTTTAGCTTCGGAGACTCCATCAACCATCATAGACACTGGAAACTTTGTGTACTTGGCTGGCATGGATGCGTCAAAGTATAAGGAGATGCCCTATGGCATTACACTTTTTTTAAAATGGAACAGGCACTACTACAGAAAGCGACATCACAAACGGCCTCATCACAAACGGTTTTGAAAAACCATTTGTGATACCCTCCATTACAAACGGTTTTACCAAAACCGTTTGTGATGCCCCTCGTCACAAACGGTTTTGGTAAAACCGTTTGTGAGGTCATCACAAAAGGTTCGTAATACAAACCCTTTGTGATGTCCCTCATCACAAACGGTTATTAAACCCTTTGTGATGATGTGTATGGTACACGTTAAAACCACATTTTGAAGTAGTAAATCACTTCTAATCAAAAAGTGTTGAACTACAAAGTTTTATGGCTTCTCAAGATGTATAACTTTTACTTTGGTCATTTCCTCATTTGACAAATTCATATGAATATTGTTCATAAAATCCATCTCTCTCATAGAGTTATAGTTTTCTAAAACTATAAGAGAGACCTATAAGATTTGTGAACAATGTTACTCTCACTACATCGTATGAAAAAACGGTCAATATCAAAGTTGTAGATCTTCAGAAGTTATGAAACTTTGTAGTTGACAACTTTTAATTTAAAATTGTTTTACTAATGAAAAGTAAGTTTGTAATCAAAATTAAAAATTTGAGTTTTTCCAAATGACCTCGAATGAAAAAACGGTCAACATGAAAGTTGTAGATCTCGACAAGTCATGAAACTTTGTAGTTGACAACTTTTAATTTAAAATTGTTTTACTTATGAAAAGTAAGTTTGTAATCAAAATTAAAAGTTTGAGTTTTTCCAAACGACCTCGCATGAAAAAACGGTCAACATGAAAGTTTCGAAAAGTTAGGGAACTTTGTAGTTCAACACTTTTTGATTTGAAGTCGTTTAGGGCCTCAAATAAGCAATTTAAACTCGGTTTGGTATAATGTGATAGGAATCGAAATCATATCCAGTCATAGGTGACAATGAGGTGCAGTGGTAGGGGAGGTCTCGCGTGAGGGAGAGGTCACCGGTTCGAATCCCGACGGCCGCGTAGCGCGCGATCTATGCGCGAAAAAATGGCGCGATATAGACTTGATGGCTTTGGAGGGCTAGTGGCCTCCTCAAATGAAAATTAATTTTTTTCCCTAATGTTTTCGTATTTTTGGGATTAGTTTCGATCGCAGGAAATCACAAACGGTTTGTGGCTTGAACCGACGGTTCTGGAACCGTTTGTGATGCCCGGGGCATCACAAACGAACTGTCACAAACGGTTTCCAAAACCGTTTGTGATGGGGTTGGGAACCGTTTGTCATAGTCGCATAGAGGTCCGTGGAGTAGTGAGGCCTCCCCAAATGAAAATCAATTTTTTCCCTAATGTTTTCGTATTTTTAGGATTAGTTTCGGTCGCAGGAAATCACAAACGGTTTGTGGCTTGAACCGACGGTTCTGGAACCGTTTGTGATGCCCGGGGTATCACAAACGAACTGTCACAAACGGTTCCCAAAACCGTTTGTGATGGGGCTTAAGAACCGTTTCTGATAGAGGTCCGTGGAGTAGTGAGGCCACATCTGTGATGGACATGTCCTTGTTGATTTCTACGGTGAGTACATATTGTGCGATTAAATCCTTTTCTTTTGAGAAAGTATATGTCACTGTAGCGTTTCGAAACCCCTCAACACCCAAATTTTAGATTGAAAAATATATTCAGATACCTGTTTTTGGAAAATATTTTTCTCACTTTTTGTTCACATGTGTGCATCATATTGCGTTGCTATAGCTCAAGCGCTCCAGCTACCACTAATAATACCACCATTTATACCGAAGAAGGACACGAGGGAGTTCCAACGTGGTGCAAACTTTGTCGTGCTTGGTGCCACGGCACGGGGCTACTCAAAGGGTGTTTGGATCCATGCCACATCAGCACAGCCTAGATTGCACCTGTTCCTTTCTTTCTTCCTTGCTTAGTCCGTTCCTCTCCTGACCACCATAATCATTGCTCGAGCATGCATGCTGGCGCAAGTACACGTGATGAAAACACACCATCCCACCACTCCTGACCTATTGAGCTTCTCTCTTTTAATCAATCTGCATGGGTCGTCACTTTTAATCAAGCTCAAGCCACTGACACCACCTACACTCTGCCACAATCAGCCGAATGCATGCATTCTTACCTGTTCATCTACTTCTTGCCGACATCATCAATTCCACTCTGAAAGCCATGCTAATTTTCATCTCAAGTGTGCTGCGCACTAAGAAAACAAGGAGTCACTATGCGCAAAATGGCCGTTCATCTACTTCTCGCCGACGCCATCAATTCCACCCTGAAAGCCATCGTTAACTGCTGGAGTTATGCTAATTTCCATTTCAAGTGTGCAGCACACTAAGAAAACAACAACAGTCACTATGCGCAAAATGGAACCAGTTCTTCAACTTCCACGATCAGAAATACGAACAGCTTCCCAAGTGGAATTAACCAAATTTACTTCCACCATCGCTGGTTATTCATCTCCTTTCCTGCCCTTTCTACTACCTTCAGGCACATATAAAATGCACCCAGCACAATCCCTCACGCCGATGCATGACCTCTGCAAAGCCTCTTCCATCCATCTCGCCCTCACCAGCAGAGAACCCAAACGCAAACTACAAAGCCTCTTCCATCCATCTCGCCCTCACCAGCAGGGAACCCAAACGCAAATTGCAGTGGTTCTCTGTCATTCATACTGCTTTGTTGCGAGCATTTAGTTTCCATGGGCTTAAATTATGAGACCCTCACAAACATGAAGCTGTCTGTTGTCTGTGCGCTTGCATGTTACCAAAGTTGAAGTATCTATCTTTGGTGTTCAGGAAGAAGGACCTGAAGACATACTGGGTGAAATTAAGATGCTCTGCAGCCATCCAAATGTCGTCCGCTACTTTGGAAGTTATCAAGGAGAGGAATACCTATGGGTATCATCAAATAACCTGATAATATCTGTGATACTTGCTTGCATGCCAACTCATGAAACAACCCGGTGGTGTTTTGTCCCCGCTCACCTCATTCTACCAGGAGTGGTGCAGTAGCTCCCCCCATATCCAGGTTCTCCGCAATCACCTCCATTTTGATTTCGTTTTTGGATTGCTCTTCCCGTATGATTTCTGCAGTAAACCGTGATTTGGATGCATATATAGTAGTGGGGCTTTTATAAATTTTGGTTTCCTGGGGTAGTTCCTGCTGTAATCAATGAGTAATGGGGTAAAATCTAAAATTCCCGCATCATCGCGCGGGGTATCACCTAGTTGGTAATGATGTTAATACAATATTTGCATCATGTTTGCTGAGCAGGTATTGGGCCGCATGCTGCAACGGCAATGGACGGTACCACACTGGCATGCAGTGCAATAGAACGGCTAAGGTCTGGGGTGACCCGAGCAGCTTCGCCAACTGGGACGGCATGCACTGACGGAGAAGGCATATAGCATTGTTGCGCAAGGGGTGCTAAACGGATTGTTTGCCGATCCTCCGATAGCGCGAAGCTGCTAGAATCAGTTCTAGTACTAGTATCTGAGATTTGGTTAGCGCTTTGGCGTTCTTAAATTAGAACAACAGCGTGTATCCACCCAAGAATTGACAACAATAAAAGGTGATTATTCTAGCTAGCTGTAGGAATACAAATTTATTGAGGCAATTGGTGCAGGTACATAAAAAGATAGCAACAATGATAGTGGAGCAAGACAATAAAAATGGGCACCATAAAAAAAATCCGTCATGAGAACCTGGCTAATCGGTTGATAATAACAAAAACGTGAAGCAGGGTCACGTGTTGGGTATCGAAAATTACTGTTTCAACTTTCAAATTATTGTTTTTCAGGTACTGTAAACCATCTTCTTCGACTTCCAAATTATTCAATACATAGGGGGTAATATAGTGTGTATCCGCACAGCACGTGACCCTGATTCCGCGTGATGCAGAGGACTTGGAGACGATGACGACGACCAGTGGACATCATAGGGCTCTGGAAGTTTTAGGGTCTCCGATCACTGGCTGGGCAGTGCAAATGAGGCGGCAAGGGCATCGCCGGAGCTTGTGGACTGTAGGAGAGTGGTGAGCACGAGGAAAGAGAAGAGAGCTGCTCTCATACAAGCAACAAGCTGGGCACAAGCTTTTTTTTTTGAAAGAAAACTGTAGGGGATTACCCCACAGCACAAATTTTGTTGAAATAGTATCGCACCCAGGATTTAAACCTTGGGTGGGAGTCCCGCAGCCGGTGGTCTTTACCACTCCAACTCTGAGCCCCTTGACCTGGACACAAGCTTTTATGTAGAGGTAGGACCAAATGAGAATAGATATGAGAGTGAATAGGAAAGAGAAGGTAACAAATAGTAAAAAAATAGTAATGTGTAGATAAAAAATAGGAACAGATTACTATTGTATAACTTGGCTCTTATATATTGTCTAATGTCTATAGACAAACACTTCTCCATTATTAACCTGGCTCTTAATTAGCGACAGCCGACATACCGAGTCAAGGTCGTTGGAGCCATGCAGGAGGTTCTTGCTGTTGTGAGGGCAGGGGTTACGTTGATTGGGACGAGGACGGTGAGCGGTGGGTTTCCGAGAGCCAACAACCTAATCAGAGCTCTAGATCGAGCGCACGCCAACATCAAGCATTAGTAATAGTATCCGTGCCTAAGCTTCCTACGCTTCACTCTCCTCCGATCCGCACCCGGTTTCCAATTGTGGTAGTTCGCATTGCAATCGATGGAGGAAAGTTGGGAGAGCGGTCTCCGCGATGAGATCGATCGAGGCCGGCTCGGACACTGCACGCCTATCCAGTTGCTGTTGCCACCTCGGACTCAGAGCTCCGATTAGCTTGGCTCTCGGAAACCCGCCCCGCACCGCCGACTAGTATATATATATGTGCCCACGTCCCAACCAAATTAACAAGCACTCCACGATGGTTCAGATTCAGATAGTAGACGACGACATCGAACGTGGCCCCGGGGCCGGGGCGCACGGCGGCGACGGCGACGATGACGATGCGTCGTCACCAATCGAGGAGGTCCGCATGACGGTGCCGGCCAGCGACGACCCGACGCTGCCGGTGTGGACGTTCCGGATGTGGACTCTGGGGCTCCTCTCCTGCGGGCTCATGAGCTTCCTCAACCAGTTCTTCTCCTACCGCACCGAGCCCATCGTCGTGACCCAGATCACCGTGCAGGTGGCCTCGCTCCCGCTGGGCCACTTCCTCGCGCGCGTGCTCCCCACCCGCAAGTTCCGCGCCCCCGCGCTCCTCGGCGGCGGGGAGTGGAGCCTCAACCCGGGCCCCTTCAACATGAAGGAGCACGTGCTCATCTCCATCTTCGCCAACGGCTCTTCGCCAACGCCGGCTGCGCCTTCGGCAACGGCTCCGCCTACGCCGTCATGATCGTCGACATCATCCGAGCCTTCTACCGCCGCTCCATCCCCTTCTTCGCCGCCTGGCTGCTCATCACCACCACGCAGGTGCTCGGCTACGGCTGGGCGGGGCTCATGCGCAGGTACGTCGTGGAGCCGGCGCACATGTGGTGGCCGGGCACCCTCGTGCAGGTGTCCCTCTTCCGGGCGCTCCACGACAAGGAGGACGCCGGCCGACGGCAGCAGCAGCAGGACGCCGACGACGTCGCGGGCCAAGTTCTTCCTGGTGGCGCTGGCCTGCAGCTTCCTGTGGTACGCCGTGCCGGGCTACCTGTTCCCGACGCTGACCTCCGTGTCCTGGGTGTGCTGGGTCTTCTCCAAGTCGGTCACGGCGCAGCAGCTGGGGTCCGGCATGCGGGGGCTCGGCCTCGGCGCCTTCACGCTCGACTGGACGGCCGTGTCGTCGTTCCTCTTCAGCCCGCTGGTGTCGCCCTTCTTCGCCACCGCCAACATCCTCGCCGGCTTCGTGCTCTTCATGTACGCCATCGTGCCGGCGGCCTACTGGGGCCTCGACCTCTACAACGCCCGGCGCTTCCCCCTCTTCTCGTCGCACCTCTTCACCTTCAGCGGCGGCAACTACGACATCAACGCCATCGTCAACGACCGGTTCGAGATCGACATGGACGCGTACCAGCGGCAGGGGCGGATCAGCATGAGCACCTTCTTCGCGCTCACCTACGGGCTCAGCTTCGCCGCCATCGCCGCCACCGTCACGCACGTCGCGCTGTTCCACGGCAAGGAGATCTACCGCCGGTTCCGCGCGTCGCGGAAGGACGACGACAAGCCCGACATCCACACGAGGCTGATGAAAAGGTACGAGGACGCGCCGGGCTGGTGGTTCTACTCGCTGCTAGTGCTATCCATGGCGGTGTCGCTGGTCCTCTGCACCGTGCTCAGGAAGGAGGTGCAGCTCCCCTGGTGGGGGCTCCTCTTCGCCTGCGCCATGGCCTTCGTCTTCACGCTGCCCATCAGCATCATCACGGCGACGACCAACCAGACGCCGGGGCTCAACGTGCTGTCGGAGTACGTCATCGGGCTCATACTCCCCGGCAAGCCCATCGCCAACGTCTGCTTCAAGGTGTACGGCTACATGAGCATGTCGCAGGCCGTGTCGTTCCTCCAGGACTTCAAGCTGGGCCACTACATGAAGATACCCCCAAAGTCCATGTTCCTGGTGCAGCTCGTGGGCACGGTCGTGGCCGGCACGGTGAACCTCGGCGTGGCGTACTGGCTGCTGGGCTCCATCCCAAACATCTGCCAGGACGCGCTGCTCCCGGCCGACAGCCCGTGGACGTGCCCGAGCGACCGCGTCTTCTTCGACGCGTCCGTCATCTGGGGGCTCGTCGGCCCGCGCCGCATCTTCGGGGCGCTGGGGAACTACGGCGCGCTCAACTGGTTCTTCCTCGCCGGCGCCGCGGGGCCGGCGATCGTGTACGCGCTCCACAGGGCGTTCCCGGAGCAGCGGTGGATACGGATGATCAACCTGCCGGTGCTCATCGGCGCGACGGCGGGGATGCCGCCGGCGACGGCCGTGAACTACAACTCGTGGCTGCTGATCGGGATCGCCTTCAACTTCTTCGTGTTCCGGTACCGGAAGAGGTGGTGGGAGAGGTACAACTACATCCTGTCGGCGGCGCTGGACGCGGGGGTGGCGTTCATGGGGGTGCTGCTCTACTTCACGCTGTCGATGGAGAACCGGAACGTCAGCTGGTGGGGGACGGCCGGGGAGCACTGCCCGCTCGCGTCCTGCCCCACGGCCAGAGGGATGGATCTCGGCGCTGACAGTGTCTGCCCTGTGGTCCTGTAATAACTAGCCTAGGTAGTTTAAGTCCCTTTTAGTTCTAGGATCTAAACAGCAGTTTTAGTTTTAGAGACTAATTTTAGTCCGGATAATTTTAGTCCCAAGTATCCAAACAGGGGCTAATTAGTTCTATGTTTTTTCTTTTCATTTTTCGTAAACAGCAAAGGTTTTAATTAGTTCTTTTGTACAAAAGATATTCGAAATATTGAATAAATAAATACGATTTCTTACTTCTGTGTTGGCGAAAGATGATTGCTTGCCCTTGTTAACAAGTACGGAGTATATTGCTTTTGTGCGTGAGCGTGAATATGTGTGCACAAACGCACCATACGAGTTTCCACATGCAAGGGCGGGCGCGCGGCGCGCGATGCTTGATCTGACGGCATATGAGCAGATGGCGGCGCAGGCCCGTAACAACGAAAGCCCACGGCGGGGCCTGGTGATCGGTGTGGGTTTATAAGCCTGAGCGGGCCTCCTAAAGGCTTGCCCTGGCTGGGCCGCCAGTGCATGTTTCGCCTGTTGGCATGTGGGACTACTAGGACTTTTTTGTTCTTTCTGAAAAATCGAAGAAGCTTACGAGAGATGTTGACTTTGACCCCAGAGGATAATGCGGTGATACGAATATACTATGATGATGGTTTTGTTGGCATATGAACGGTTGCCACGACAGATTGAAAGTTATCCTCCCGACCGTGCTTTTGTTGCACACTTGCAAACCGATGCTGAAACCAGAGGGGCCTTTTTATCGGGTACACTTTGCTATAGTTGCTACCATACAAACCCTACATCGGCTCCTCACTGGTAGAATTAATTTCTCCTTTACAGTAGAGCTATCTGAATTAAGAGAGACAGGTCACTGGTGCCATCCTAATCTAGGATCGATCATCACGCTCTCTTCCACTACCCCACATGGGAAAAGTACCTCGAAAACAGCGAGCATGGACAAGGAAAAAAGGCAACAACTCAACTCCTGCCGTTCATCATAATATTTACACGAGCCACATGCCCACATGGATATGCTCTCCGATCAGCTGCCTAGTTTGCTAGGACCAGCGTGCACGATCCAACGCCACTACTACATCCCCTCATACAAAAATCCCGTAGCGTTTTCTGCTAGGAACACAACGACCGAAATGTACGTGCGCTAGCTTCAAATTGAAGCATCCACACCGCAAACATCTGAGCTGTTCTGTTCATTCCCAACGACATGCACACATGCGCGCGGAAACGAACGAACCTGACGAAGCTCAAAAGAAAAAGGGAAATAAAGCTAGCAGCCAAGGCCAGGCAGGAAGGACCTGCTTGATTGCATTCTGCCCGTGTTGTCACTGATGAGGCTTCTTCTCCGGCCTGTCTCTTATACACATCTAGAAATTCCTACGTTA
>OAMR01000110.1:2688808-2705693 GCA_900205405.1 Echinochloa crus-galli | reverse complement strand
GCGACGCGGGGCGGCGACGACGAGCGGGGGCGGGCAGATGCAGACAAACAGCTCGTGCGCGCACGGCGCACGGCACCGTCGTCAAAAAGTCCGCACGCGGTAAACCAAAACCCCGGGAGGGAGGGTTATCCACACGTCGCCGTGCCTCCCGGAGGCCGTACATGCCGCGGCCGCGTCGACCGGGAGCGGGAGGCGAACGACGGGCTGCGGCTGCGGCCCCGCTCCGACCCGGCCACATAGTTTGACGCGAAAATTTTAATGAGGGCAGATTGGACGGGGATGGGTCCTTCAAGCGAAGCTCCCCCGAGCTCCTGCCCCCGCACCCAAAACACTACCCCCAATCCACCAAATCCAGCCACAAAGCCCACAAATCCCACCCCTCCGACCTCAGATCCAGCTTGCCCCAACGGCGATCCACAAATCCATGGGTCTTTCAAGGGGACGAAAATTCTATGCGGCGGTGCCGCATCAGGAGCGCCGTGCGGCACCGCCCAAAATGCTGACGCGTGTCCCTGGTGCGGACGGCTGCTCGCCCAGGCCGCAGGAGGAGAGCCGGGCGCTGCCAGGAGAGTCGAGCCGATCCGCAATCAAGCCGCCCAGGCAGCACAAGGAGAGCCGAGCCTTGGCCAATCAAGCCGGTGTTACTTCAATTGTTCCGCAGACTGAAGGCCTCCGTCAAAAAAGGATCGGCCGTCCTCGCGTGGAGAATTGCCGCCGCTGCCGGACACTCATGCCCTAATTTCCCACTGTGTTTATCATATGATCGATGGAGAATTCTGCCCCACTGCATACGAGTGCAGTGCCATCAATGGCCACGGACTAGACAGACACTGTTGTGATTGCATCTACCATCGTCGTTGGCATCGAGGCGGAGGTACCGGCGAGCAGGTGGAGGCCTGGAAGCCCATCGTCGACGCCGTCCATGCCAAGGGCGCCGTCTTCTTCGCGCAGCTATGGCACGCCGGCCGCGCGTCCAGGCTAGGTTCGGTGTGCCGATCGGCTGATTTCTATATGTTCCTTTACTGCTGTTGGCCGCGTGCATGTAGCTACGAGAAAAGGGAGCTGGTGTGTGTGTTGACATGGGCAGTTTCGTTTTGGACAGAGTGGCTACCGAGTGGGCAATGCCATGTACAGGGTGAGGGCAAGCACCGATCTCGAGCACGGACAAGCACATCGACACGTACGCGGTCCCTCGGAGGTTGGGAACAGAGGAGATAGCGCACGTCGTTGACGACTTCCGGATTGCTGCTAGAAACGCGATCAGAGCAGGTAAAATGATCATCACCATGACGCTTGAGTAGTACATGTGCAATAACAACTGACTATTGAACTGTGCTTCTGATCTGTGAATGATAAAAGGCTTTGACGGCGTGGACATCCACGCGGCGAACGGATACCTCTTCGACCAGTTTATGAAGGACAATACCAATGACCGGGACGACATGTACGGGGGCAGCCTGGAGAACCGGTGCCGCTTCACTGCAGAGGTGATCACGGCCATGGCTAGTGAGGTAGGCGCGGATCGCGTGGGCGTGCGGCTCTCTCCGTTCGCGGACTACATCGACTGCAGCGACTCTGACCCAGAGACGCTCGTGCTTCATGTCATTAGCCGCACGCTGAATCCAATCGGCGTGCTCTACTGCCACATGTTAGAGCCCAGGATGCGGGTGAACCCGGACGATGGCAAGCTGACCCTACCGCACATGCTGCTGCCGTTCAGGAAGGCGTTCCGTGGGACATTCATCGTTAACGGAGGGTATGACCGAGAGGAAGGCGACGCCGCGATCAACCAGGGCTATGGTGACCTGGTTGCGTATGGGCGACTGTTTATTTCCAACCCGGACCTGCCGGCGCGGTTCGCAAGGAACGCCGGGCTGAACGAGTACGACAGGAGCACCTTCTACACCTCTGATCCGGTTGCTGGATACACCGATTATCCATGTCTAGATCAACACTAGATGGTTTTGTAAAACGCCGAGCTCAACAAATACGACAGGGCTCTAAGAACTAAGGGAAAACGTGGCTTTCCAATACCTCAAGATTTCGTTTTGTAAAAGTTTGTATTATTTACCGTCTTTACATTTCGTATTATTTGTTGCACTACTTTTTTATTTTATCTTTTCTAGAACTGTTACGTGTAGTTGATACAATTGGCATGTAAGGAACAAAATATTTAAATGGCAGTAGAGATAGAACACACAGGAAAAACCTAATGCATATTTAGATAGAATTAAAATAAATTTTTTATGTCTTAGAGCCTTATTAGTTTCAGACTTCCGGTCAACGAGGAGAAAAGAGTGCCTCTATCTACGCTGCGAGCCGGCTTAGACGGAAACAGCTGAGTCGGCTCGGTCAAGGGACGGAGTCAAGTGCCTCGATGGCGGCTCCTCATTCCGCGGATGGGCGGGCCTTCTCCCTATGGCGTAGAGGGACACGCGTCAGCATCGTGGGCGGTGCCGCACCAGGGGCGCGGTGCGGCACCGCCGCATAGAATTTCCGTCCCTTTCAAGGGGTCTCCGCCAGCTATCCCGTCCCCACGCCCGTCGCCGGTGGAGGCGACACAAGACTCGAGGTCGCCGGCCATCCCGGCGGCCGCGCCGGATTCCACTACGGTGGCCGGCCACGCGAAGGCTCACCTCCAAGATCCGGTCACATCGGCGACTCCACCAAGCATTCAAGCGGTGACATCCCAGGCAGCCGTCCTCCCAGATCTCGTGCATGATATTCAAGCCCTGCCCAAGATCTCCAACTTCAATGACAGCTCCGAGGTCTTCAATACGGCGAAGCAAGCACCTCCATCCATGCCGGATCCGGTTCTCCAAGACCTCCTCGACCGTCGGTCCGGCGAGGACAGCCCCCCTACGCTCCTACAAGATGAACTGCAGCAGGGTAGTGGGTCTACTACACCGGCACCATCCCCTGGCACCTCCACGCCCAGCAGAGTTATTGCGATGCACCCACCTCAGATTCAAAAGGAAAGTGTCCCTGGGGATATCCATCAGGCAGCGGCGGACATTGAAGCCACACCAATCTTGAAGGGACGTCTCACTGCAACGGAGAAGATGAAGTGGATTGCGAGAGAAGAGCCTTCATTTCTCAGCAGGACCTCCCATGGGAAGACTGCACGCCCCGGAAGGTCGCTGACGGGTTCGGCGCCATTGATGCTCAACAAGAATGGCGCGTCCTTCTGCCACAATGCTGGCGAATCCACCCCATTCAATGACCAGGAGCAAGGATTCACGGAAGTAAAACCCCGTTACTGGTGGAGAGCTAAGCGACAGCAAGGCAGCACATCAACACCCCACAACCCTGAGCTGGCTGCAGCAAGAAAGAAGAAATTTCTTCAGCACGTCCAGGGGCGCTGCCTCAATTGTTTCTCCCCTGCCCACAAGGTCAATTCTTGTACAAACCCAACGAAGTGTTGGAAGTGCCTCAAAGACAACCATCAAGCCAAGAACTGCCCACAATCTAAACCTGCAGACGCAAGACCCCACATATATTCCAAGACTCCCCTCGCTAGCCGCTCCCCTCGTCAATCCAGCACAAGCACCCAGTACCACCGAGCCCCCCACTCCAACTCCAAGTCCTACCTCCAGGTTGTGATTGGCAACTGCTCCCCCATGGCAGCCTACCCTGGCGAATCAAGAGCGAGGCCGATGGAGGAGCTGTGTGCCATCACGGCCACTGGTGCGGCCAAGCGAGCGAGGGATGAGTTCATCGGCAAGACAGTCGTTTGCTCCCACAACGGCAACAGTCATGACTTCGAGCTGCACCACGTCACCGACGCCCTCACCTGCCAGATGAACATCCCCCTCGACGAGATGCAGGTGGTCAAGCACCACCCGGAGCAGTATCTCATCTTCCTCGACCACCGCAGCGACGCCCAGCGGCTTCTCAGCCTGTCCTCCCTGCAGAACAGGGATAGGACCTTCTTCTTCGCCCCATGGACAGAGCAGCGCTACGCCACAAGGTCAGCCCTGAAGTTTTATGTCAGACTCCACATTGAGGGCGTCCCGGTTCACACCTGGCGCGAAGATGTTGCAGCGCAGATCGGTCGCCATTGTGCGATCCACTTCGTCGAGGAGCATTCTAGGCGCCAGCAACGCACCAGGACCTACGATCTGTGGGCTTGGTGCACCAACCCCTCAGCCATCGCAAAGAAGGTATGGCTAACTGTCGCTGACCCTGACAGAGAGCTCCCCTCCACCGACATCCCGCGCCCTCTAGTGCATATCCACCATGACAGGCCGGAGGGCATCAAGTACGGGCTCACCTACAAGCTGCTCATCCACCTCGACGAACTAGAGGACCTGAGCCTTCCCCACAATGACCCCAACAGGCGGATTGAATTCCTCTGGCACTATGGTGCTGAGGATTCGCTGGGGAGGAGGCGGGAGCGCCCTCTTGGTCGGCAGGGGGGAGGAGACCCCCCTCCCAGGAGGGACGACGAAGGCCACAGAAGGGGAACAAGGCGCCATCGCAGCCAGTCTGCGTGGGGGCGCGTCTCTCGCTGTCGGGGTGCGGTTGATGATTGCTACAGCTCGACACAGAGGATTAGGGGCCGGGACTCTGACCACACGCCACACCGCAGCAGAGATGCAACTCCACCATCCTGGAGAGGCTGGGGCAGAGGAATGTACAATGACTGCAACAAGAGGGCCAGAGCTGATCTGCCTGAACAGCCAGCCAAGGCTCACCAGAACAAGAAATCACTAGGGAAGCACGTCTCCTTCGCCATGCCGGTGTTCCACTACTGCTCTACACCACCACCAGCCCAGTCCACGGCAGCAACTATCGACCCTCCTGTTCCTCTGGGAACAAAGGGTGAGCGACCGCTCCCTTTGGACCAGATTTCCATTCTGCATTGCACTCCTTGTCTCGATTTCCCTGAACGGGAAGATCCTATGCTGTACGAGTCTCTCACCCCACAGCCTGGTGTAGCACACTCCTCCCTCAACGATCGCATCCTCGACATGCTGGAGGCAGCACCTGGATGGGGACCGATGCAGTCTCCAACACCTTCAATGGATCCTGATGCAGAAGTGGCCGAGCTTGGGGACACACCCCCGGCAGCGGCGACGACTCCTACCGGCAACTACCTGAAGGTTAGTGGACTTCCGGAGGTTCACTCCATGCTTTCAGAATTTCTCGTCAATAGGACGGAGCACCTTTCTGCTAGTGAGCACCAAACACAACCCTTGACTAGGGAAGGTGATGAACAACCAAAGGAAAATGGTCCTGACAGTGACACTGAACCACCTCCACCAATCGAGCAACACACCCCAGCAGCCACTACCCCGTCCACACACTTGAGCGTTGCCACTCTGGCAGCACCAGACTCTGCTGCGAGTACACATAAGCATGATGAACCCGTAATTCCCTTGATAGCCGTTAAAACAGGTCTGACAAACCTTTTGAGTGCCATCGAGCCAAGCTCTGTTCCACCATCTGCTGCTCTTGCACCCCACCCTGAAACTGAAATTGTGGCAGACTCTAGTAGGGAAGACTCTAGTAGGAGGGCTGATAACAATCCAATCCCAACGTTGTCAGAAGAGCAGCCAAACCTTTGGTGTGCCACCGAATCGAGCTATGATCCTCAACCAGATGCTCTTACACCTGAAACTGAAATGGTGGCAGTCACGCAGGCGTCTGTGGAGCCTTCTACCACTACTCAAAGCCCACGCCTAAATACAGGAGAGGCCACCGAGCCAATCAACGATATAGATGCTTTCATCAATTATATTTCAGGCACGGCACCCCCTCCCCTCCTACAGCAGGCACCACAAACTAACCCGGTCATTACGTCTCCGCCAGGGATAGATAACTCCTTAGCCACTCCAAGCACAACCCAGAGGAAAAGTATAAGGTTAGCTAACAAAGCCAGGCTTAACCCAGGCAAGGGATGCATTCAAATGGCTCAGGACATTCTCACTAGCAAATTGGGTGAACTAGCAGCTGATGATCCTATTTCTGCTCCTGCTTCTGCTCCTTTGCAAACTGACGACAACCCTTATATGCAGCATGTGCAGCAGCCACTTACCAATTCTAGTGAACGTTGGACTAGTTTGCTCATTGCTCCATGTGAATCTTCTTCCCCGGAGGTCAAGTTCAATAATTTGAAGGTCATCAATAGCCTGTTTGAAGTTGGTAGACGAAGGGCCCTTGCAAACTTCTCGAGATCAAGGACACCCAGTCCTCCTAAATCCTTGGGGGAACAAACAGTAGGCCACCTCACTAAACAGTGGCCTCCATTCACTTTCTCCGGTTCGTCTCCTTTCCATAGAAAGCCCCGTCGTAGTTTGTCGATTTGCTTGAGTAGCCATTTCTGCGTTGGGAACACGGTGAGGTGGTAGGTTGGCAGTGAGGAAAGGACAGACTTAACCAGCGTTTCTCTTCCTGCCGTTGAGAGTAAGCGTCCCTTCCAACCTGGCAGTCGTGCCCCAATCTTCTCAATGAGGGGCATCACATCCAATCGTCGTAACTTACGGACGTGTAGGGGGAGACCGAGATACTTCCCTGGAAAGGTACAAGTCCTACCCGGAAAATCTGCAAGTGTATCAGTTAGAGTGTCCGGTGTGCATCTAATCGGGAAAATCTCCGTCTTGTTCAGATTAACCTTTAGGCCGGAGCAATTGCCAAAGAATTGTAACAGACGAGCTAGATGTTGGAGTTCCGTCCTATCTGGGTTGGCGAATACCGCCGCGTCGTCGGCGTACAATGAGCAGCGGAGGTTGGCTGCCTTTGGGAGGATCGGCTTGATAATGTTGTGTTGTGCTGCAAGCTCGATAAGTTTGTGTAGCGGATCAATCGCTAGGATGAATAACATCGGCGATAGGGGGTCACCTTGCCGTAGGCCTCTTACATGTTTGAACTTTTTCCCCGGAATACCATTAAGAAGTACGCGTGATGACGAAGTGGCCAATAGAGTTGATATCCAATCTCTCCATTTTTGTCCAAAACCCAAGGCTTTCAGCACTTCGAGAAGGAAAACCCAGCTTAAGGAATCAAACGCCTTCGAAATATCGAGCTTGATGAATAATGCTGGCCTCTTGCTCTTGTGTAAAGCTTGGATAACGCACTGAGCATAAATAAAATTATCATGGATGCATCTATTTTTGATGAAGGCATTCTGGCAACTAGAGACTAAGTCATTTAGTTTTGGGGCCAACCTTTCGGCCAGCACCTTGGTGATTATCTTGGCCAGACTATTCATTAAACTGAGGGGTCTAAAATCCGCAATCGATTCAGCTCCTTCCTTCTTTGGTATTAAGATGATGTTCGCTTCATTTATCAAATCCAATCTCCTGGTACGCAGGTGGTGAAAAGCACTCAACGCCTCCATTAGATCACTGCCCACGATGTGCCAACATTTTTTATTGAAGAGCCCGATGAAACCGTCTGGGCCTGGCGATTTCTCGGCTGGTAGTTGCCTCACCACGGATTTGATTTCGTTTTCATCAAAGGGTTCCTCAAGGTCGGCCAGATCATGTGGGTGATATCCCAGATTTTGCCAGTTTAAGTGGGAGGTGCGGGACTGTGTTGTGCCGAGCAGCTGAACGAAATGCTCATAGATCGCCTCCTCCTTTTCTTGGTGGTTAGTAATTAACCCCCTAGCTGTGTTTAGTGATGGGATGAAGAGCTTGCGTTTCCTAATGTTAGCGTGCACGAAATTGTTTATGCTGCACGCTAACATTAGGAAACGCAAGCTCTTCATCCCATCACTAAACACAGCTAGGGGGTTAATTACTAACCACCAAGAAAAGGAGGAGGCTATCTATGAGCATTTCGTTCACCTGCTCGGCACAACAAAGTCCCGCACCTCCCACGTAAACTGGCAAAATCTGGGATACCACCCACATGATCTGGCCGACCTTGAGGAACCCTTTGATGAAAACGAAATCAAATCCGTGGTGAGGCAACTACCAGCCGAGAAATCGCCAGGCCCAGACGGTTTCATCGGGCTCTTCAATAAAAAATGTTGGCACATCGTGGGCAGTGATCTAATGGAGGCGTTGAGTGCTTTTCACCACCTGCGTACCAGGAGATTGGATTTGATAAATGAAGCGAACATCATCTTAATACCAAAGAAGGAAGGAGCTGAATCGATTGCGGATTTTAGACCCATCAGTTTAATTAATAGTCCGGCCAAGATAATCACCAAGGTGCTGGCCGAAAGATTGGCCCCAAAACTAAATGACTTAGTCTCTAGTTGCCAGAATGCCTTCATCAAAAATAGATGCATCCATGATAATTTTATTTATGCTCAGTGCGTTATCCAAGCTTTACACAAGAGCAAGAGGCCAGCATTATTCATCAAGCTCGATATTTCGAAGGCGTTTGATTCCTTAAGCTGGGTTTTCCTTCTCGAAGTGCTGAAAGCCTTGGGTTTTGGACAAAAATGGAGAGATTGGATATCAACTCTATTGGCCACTTCGTCATCACGCGTACTTCTTAATGGTATTCCGGGGAAAAAGTTCAAACATGTAAGAGGCCTACGGCAAGGTGACCCCCTATCGCCGATGTTATTCATCCTAGCGATTGATCCGCTACACAAACTTATCGAGCTTGCAGCACAACACAACATTATCAAGCCGATCCTCCCAAAGGCAGCCAACCTCCGCTGCTCATTGTACGCCGACGACGCGGCGGTATTCGCCAACCCAGATAGGACGGAACTCCAACATCTAGCTCGTCTGTTACAATTCTTTGGCAATTGCTCCGGCCTAAAGGTTAATCTGAACAAGACGGAGATTTTCCCGATTAGATGCACACCGGACACTCTAACTGATACACTTGCAGATTTTCCGGGTAGGACTTGTACCTTTCCAGGGAAGTATCTCGGTCTCCCCCTACACGTCCGTAAGTTACGACGATTGGATGTGATGCCCCTCATTGAGAAGATTGGGGCACGACTGCCAGGTTGGAAGGGACGCTTACTCTCAACGGCAGGAAGAGAAACGCTGGTTAAGTCTGTCCTTTCCTCACTGCCAACCTACCACCTCACCGTGTTCCCAACGCAGAAATGGCTACTCAAGCAAATCGACAAACTACGACGGGGCTTTCTATGGAAAGGAGACGAACCGGAGAAAGTGAATGGAGGCCACTGTTTAGTGAGGTGGCCTACTGTTTGTTCCCCCAAGGATTTAGGAGGACTGGGTGTCCTTGATCTCGAGAAGTTTGCAAGGGCCCTTCGTCTACGATGGCTCTGGTTCCGGTGGCAACATGAGGATCGACCCTGGACAGGAATGGACGTCCCGTGTGACAAAACTGACAAGGATCTCTTCCACGCTTCTACAATTGTTACGGTGGGTAAAGGCGATAAAACTAAATTCTGGTTTGACAGTTGGATAAATGGTCAAGCTCCAAAAAACTTGGCACCACATGTTTTTATCAAGTCCCGGTGGAAGAATTTTACGGTCCAGCGAGCATTACGCGATCACTTTTGGATCCGGACAGTTGAACAGCTTAAACACCGCGGAGGAAATCACAGAGTATACCGAGCTGTGGGAACAAATTCACCTCCTCGAGAGGGTATCGGGGGTGGCAGATGAGATCAAATGGCGATGGACTCAGGATGGGAAATATTCAACCACAAGTGCCTACCGTTTTCAGTTTACAGGACACATTCCCAGACCTAGTTTCGCGCCAATCTGGAAAGCCCGAACGGAGCCCAAATGCCGTTTTTTCGCTTGGTTACTACTGCACAGGAAAATCTTGACGGACAACAACCTTGAGACGAGGGAGTGGCCCCATGGCACTCAGTGTAGGCTTTGCAACTTGGACCAGGAAACTCCTACCCACCTCTGCAAGAACTGCCCCTTTCACCGGCGCAGTGTGGGATAGGATAACGAGCTGGTTGGATTTGAGGAATCTACCGGGACCATCTTCAGCGGTATCACTCAACGTTTGGTGGAAGAAAGCCAGGAAAAAAGTGGCCAAAGACAATAGAAGAGATTTCGATGGATTCATGATCTATTTTTGGTGGAATGTATGGAAAGAAAGAAACCGTCGCACTTTTAACCAAAAGGTGAAGACAGTGGACGATGTGGCGTTCCTGATCAAAGAAGAATTGCTTCAATATAGAAGAGCCTCGTTCACGGATGGGGCAGCCTAGTTGACCCTGAGCTGTGTGTTGAGCTGTTGTATAGTTGAGCTGTTTTTTTTTCCTTTCTCCTCCTTTTCTTTCGGTTCTTTTTGGATCTGTTTGTTTTGGTTTTTCTTTCGTCTAATAAAAATTACGGCATTTCTTGTGCCGTTCCGTTAAAAAAATTAATAAGCTCCGATCCCCCGGCCGGCGACACCCATACCATACGTGATACGGCGACCTTGACCCCGATCAATCGATGCGATCGGTCGACGCGGAGAGCTAGGGATCGCATCGATCACCATGCGCCACGCCACGCCCATCCCAACCAACCATACTGACATGGATGTGTGCCGTGTGCGCGTGCAGGTAGCTGCTAGCTGCTAGTGCTAGACTAGCCAGGTTGTCCTGCTCGACCCCGCCACGGCACGTAAGGGTACGTGAGGGTCCGCGCGCGCGGCGCCCTCTAATCCTGGGCAAGCAAAGGCTCGAGTAGCACACCGGGCAGACCGACGGTAGACCCGATCGATCGAGCACGCACGCAGACGCAGGCACAGGGGCATGTGCAGAGCGGAGGCACATGCGGCCATGTTATCCTACACGGGGTTTGTCAACAAACTGGTGCGCCACGTGCACGCCGGGGCCTTACGCTTGTCCACGCCACAGCCTTGGCCAGCGGTGAACAATTATGCCCGCCACCACCCTGCGCCGTGCGCCACGCATATGTGGTGGATCGGATGGGCCGGGAGCCGGCGCAGGCGTGCCTGCTGGGTCCACGGCTGGTGCGGGCGACTGGTCTAAACGAGTTGGAGAGACGCTGAAGCTGAATGCAGCCGTCGCCGGGCACATGGGAATTTGGTGCGTTCACTGGACTAGAATACTAGATCGAGTGGGTGAGAACGGGAAGCATAGCACCATTTGGTTCGGCGACTGCTCGGCCCCCATCGGTGGTCTTCGCCTTCCCTCCTGTTCCTTCTGCTTCCCTCTCGCTCTCGGGCTCGCACACGAAGAATAGCAAGCAACGGACGATACCTTGTGCTTGGCTGGGCCATTACCGTCTATGGGCTACGCAGGGCTTTAGCGGGCTAAATGTTTGTGGTCGGGGTTTTCCTTCAAGTTGGATTACATGGGCCAGTGGAACCAATGAAAATTTTCCTAGCTTGTTGGATAGATCTGTTGCCTGATTCTACCGGATTTTTTTTTCTCCTCTGTGCATTGATGAATTGTGATTTGGGTGGGTGGTGGCTAGCCCAGTTGTGCTAGGCCAGAGGTGGAGTCCATGGGCTGGGCCTGGTTCCTTCCTTTACTCGTAACGTCCCCGACCTAATAATCTAATCAAGTGCGAATTGGCTCGTAGTCCAATGGTAGGACGGTCCAGTGAGATGCTACCCACTAGGGTTCAAATCCTGGTGCTCGTACCATTTCTGGGATTTTTCCAGGATTTACCGGCGCTATGTGTTAAGTGGTAAGCGGCGTTCCCGTCGACAACGAGGTGCCAATGATGACTTCGGGAATCTCCAGATCTGCCGGCTGCTCAGTCCTTCGGAGGTGCTCATATGGGTAGGGTTTACATACGTGTATTCATAGGGGTGAGTGTGCGTGCGTGTGTGAGCGTCTGCTTTGTATTGTGTCATTCTCAAAAAAAAATCTAATCAAGGTGGATGTCTAAAAAACGAAAAAATTTGCTACAGGACATGCAAAGTGAAGCCTATTTGTTGAGACACAACGTTGACCACGCTATATGCTCGCAGACACTCCAGTTTTGTGTCAATTTGCTGGAACACACTCTCTTGATTAAAATAATAATTTTAGGCTAAAGGGGTGAGAGAAACCGGATGAAATGTCATGTTTGCCCTTGGACCCACCTGACAGATTCTTCTCCATCCTTCATTCCCCTTCATCACCGGCCCGAGCTCTCCTCCCACCGGCACTTCTTCCTCTCCGTCGTCCCCTCCTCGCTCCTGCTCCTCCTCTCCACAGTCTCTGCCGGCGGGGCCGCCAGAGTTGGCAAGGGCGGCAAGCAGCAGGGCCGGCCGTTCGAGCACGACTCCCGCCGCTGGGTGCCCAAGCTGGAGGCCATCGAGGAGGTCGTCGTCGTGGCCGCCGCCTCCGGCGCCGGCGCCACACCGAGCCTGGAGCGCAGGAGCCGCTACACGCTGCCGTTCCTGGCGCTGCGCCGGCGCCAAGCCGAGCCCGGAGCGCAGGAGCCGCCGCGCCCCTCTCCTGCCGGTGCACTTTGCCTCTCCGGCCGCCCTGTCCTCCTCACTGATCGCTGCTCGTCTCATGGCGCCCCTCTCCTCCTGGCGCTGCCGGCCTGCCGCCCCTCTTCGACAGCCCTGTCCTCCTCGCCGACCGCCGCCCCTTTCCTGTCGACGCCGCTGCGCCTCTGCCGGCGCAGCCCATCCCCGCTGCATCCTCCGCCAGGGGCAACATTGCAAAGATTGTGTTCATCTTAGGGTGTTTAGTGCAAAAAACCAGGGACCTATTTGTAAGGCATAACACATTTAAATTTTACAATCTCAAGATTTCATGGAGCTCGTGCCGGTGATGAAGGGGAATGAAGGATGAAGAAGAATCTGCCAGGTGGGTCCAAGGGCAAACATGGCATTTCATCCGGTTTCTCTCACCCCTTCATCCTAAAATTATTATTTTAATCAAGAGAGTGTGTTCCAGCAAATTGACACAAAACTGGAGTGTCCGCGAGCATATAACGTGGTCAACGGTGTGTCTCAGTAAATAGGCTCCACTTTGCATGTCCTCTAGCAAATTTTCCCTAAAAACTAATCACGGTGGACCTAAACGGTTCTGGGCCTGACTTGTCTTTTGTCATGTCTCCAACCCCAAACTCTAGACCAGATTTGTATTATTTATATTAAAATTGACTAGCAAATATGCCCGTGCGTTGCTACGGGTGATGCTAGTGCTCATATAGTTGCTACTATGATTAAATATACGAATTGGATTAATTTCTTTATCTTGTAAAAATGATTAAATACAACAAAATTTTCTCTTTACCTTTCTGAATTTCATTCTCTTGCATAATGCAAACTGTCAAGCTTGTTTTCAAATCTGTCATGTTAACATTCCAGATGGGTAAAATCTGGAGATGCAGGCACCAAGTTCTTTCATGCTAATGCCACTGTCAGGCAGAGAAAAAACAACATCTGCTCGCTTGAAAATAATGCAGGAGTGTCATGTTCTAACCATCATGAGAAGGCACTTATTTTATGGGAGGCTTACAAACAAAGACTGGGCATTTCTGAGTTCCAAAACCCACCAATTGATCTGTCCCACATACTTGAGCATGTCCCTACTCTGGATATCTTAGAACTGCCTTTCGCAACAGATGAAATAGATTTAGTGGTCAAGCATCTCCCAGCAGACAAATCCCCAGGGCCAGATGGATTTAATAATGATTTTGTGAAGAGATGCTGGCAGATTATTAAACAAGACTTTTATGACCTCTGCTCAGCCTTTCAAGATGGATCTGTCTGTTTGCAAAGCATTAATGGTTCCTTCATAACCCTGATACCCAAAATGGATGCTCCAAGAACTGCAGCTGATTTCAGGCCCATTTCCCTGTTGAATATCTCAGTAAAAATCATTACAAAGTTGTTGGCTAATAGATTGCAGTTGGTCATCACAGATTTGGTGCACAAAAATCAGTATGGATTCATTAAAAGCAGAACCATTCAAGATTGTTTGGCATGGTCCTTGGAATATCTCCATTTGTGTCACCAATCCCGTAAAGAAATTGTAATCCTTAAATTGGACTTTGAAAAGGCTTTTGACAAAGTGGAGCATGAAGCCATGTTAAAGATTATGCAAGCTAAGGGCTTTGGAGATCAGTGGCTTGGCTGGATGAAATCCATTTTCTCATCAGGCACTTCAGCTGTTCTTCTAAATGGGGTTCCTGGGAAGACCTTCCATTGTAGAAGAGGGGTGAGACAAGGAGATCCTCTGTCTCCCCTATTGTTTGTTCTAGCTGCTGACCTACTGCAAACTTTGATAAACCAGAAGAGGATTCAAGGACAGCTCTCCCTTCCTATAGCTCTAAATTACTCACAAGACTTCCCAATTCTGCAATATGCAGATGACACATTGATAATAATGGAAGGATGCCTCAACCAGTTACAAACCCTCAAGGACATCTTGGACACTTTTGGAGCCATCACTGGTCTTAAGGTCAACTTTACCAAATCCATGCTAGTGCCTATCAATGTTCAAGAAGACAGAGCAGAGATTTTGGCCCAAGCCTTTGGTTGCACATTGGGTTCCCTACCATTCACTTACCTTGGTCTGCCCCTGAGTACTTCTAAACCAAGTGTAGCAGACTTCTGGCCAATGGTATCTCGTTGTGAGAGGAGACTAGGGTCCATTTCTTCTTTCCTGTCACAAGCAGGGAGATTAGAACTTACCAATGCCATATTCTCAGCTCTACCAACTTTCTATATGTGTACTTTCAAGTTGCATAAGACTGTAGTGGCTCAGATTGATAAATTTCGAAAGCATTGTTTGTGGCGTGGAGCAGAGGCCAATGCTAAGAAGCCCCCAAAAGCTGCTTGGGAAATGGTGTGTTTACCTAAATCAGAAGGGGGTTTGGGGGTTTTGAACTTGCAAACACAGAATGAGGCACTCCTCATGAAGCAGTTGCACAAATTCTTCAACAAATATGACCTCCCTTGGGTGCAGTTGATTTGGGAACAATATTACAGTAATGGACAGCTACCTGGTCAAGTAGTGAGGGGATCCTTTTGGTGGAAGGACATCACTAGTTTACTGAGTAAATTCAAAGGGATGGCCTCTGTCACTATTAGGGATGGTTTAAGTTGTGCATTATGGTCAGATTTATGGAATGGTCAAATACCAAGTATGGAGTATCCAGAACTCTTTTCCTTTGCCAAGAATGCTGACATCACAGTCCACACAGTACTCCAAGCTACTTCTCTAGAAGAGCTCTTTCATTTGCCCTTATCTGCTCAGGCATATGATCAATTACAGCTTCTGTTACAACAACTGGACCTCATTAATCTGGAAGATGAACATGACATTTGGGTTTACATCTGGGGCTCTCCAGTTTATTCATCATCAAAGGCCTACAAGGCTCTCACTGGTCATGCTCCACATCATGAGATGTTTGACTTCATTTGGAAAACAAGTTGCCAACCGAAGCACAGGGTGTTCTTTTGGCTACTTTTAAAGGACAGGCTCAGTACAAGAAACCTCTTAAGACGTCGAAATAAGATCTTACCTTCTTACAATTGCGTCCTCTGTAACCTGTCAATAGAAGAAACAGTGGAACACCTCTTCATCTCCTGCCCCTTTGCTCATCAACTCTGGACTTCTTTTGGTCTCTTACCCCAACCTCATCCTAGTTATGAGGACGCACTGGCTATGCTTAAGCAGCAATTTGGGGTAGCATTTGCAATGGAACTTGTGATATGTCTTTGTTGGGCCATCTGGATGGCACGAAACGATTTCATCTTCAGGGGTTTGGTTCCAAGCTTGCAGTCAAGCCGGTCTCTCTTCAAACAAGAAATTGCCTGGGTTATCCTACGTGCAAAGTCCAGCCTTTCTTTGTTGATTGAACAATGGGTGCAAACATGGCTGTAATTTTTCTCATTTTTTTCGTTAGTTTCTTTGTGTCTTGATCCTTTTGTACGGTTAACATTCTTATTATTATTAATACATAATCAGTAGGGGCGACCCTCCTGTTTCATAAAAAAAACATTCCCATTACTTCTTTTGTGTTCGTAAATTGAGTGCATGATTGCACATTCTTTGCAATGTAATTTTGCCAACTGAGGTAGTGAAATCGAGATGTAGCTTATGCATTGATTCTAAGTATTAAACATATTGTATACAGTAAATTCAAAGTATTAATCTTTATAATTACCGTAGATCGAAAGCATAGAACCCAGTGAGCTGGATCTAAACAGACTCTTACCGATCATATCTTTCTCTTTAATTTTTTTTGTTTTTGTTTACTGCTAACTTGTGACTTCCTTAAAACGACTGCACAACCTTTGATCCTAGTGAATCCAACTCCGTCAGGCCACGCGTTGAGTAAAGTAAAAGAACCAGTTACAACCCGAGATGCATATGCGTGCGTGTCTCATCCTCATGTCGATCCACGAGTCCCTCTTTACATCGTTGATTGTTGATTCAGTAAAATTGCTATTGATCCCAGTGAATCCAAGTCCGTCAGGCCACGCGTTAGCGTTCAGTAGATTGTTAATTCGGTGAAATTCGGCTCAAATAACCTCAGCATCCTGATAGATGGCCGCTAATGGTTCCTGATTGGTTCGATTCGATAATGGACGAGATGCTCCCCACGCCAAAAGGAAATCTGGCGACTCTCCTACGGTCTACTGCTTGTCCCGAACCCTAGCCTCCTTTGCCGCCTCTCCCTTGCTCCATGTTGCCGACTCGACGACCCCTCTTCGTAGATGTTCCGGCAAAATCGAGCAGATCCCATCGAGGGTATCCTACTATCCTACGGTGCCACGCGAATGGCTGCGCTGCACCACGCGGGGAGTAGCGAAGGTAGTTATATAAAACAGCACAACAATCCTGATTCTAATTTGCTTGTGAGAGCAACTCCAACAGATTGAGAAAAACCTATTCCCCTATACTTCCTAAAGGGGATTGAGAAAACAGTTTTTGAAAATATTGAGAAGAGATCCTCCAGCGGATCCTCTCTCTTCTCTCCTTTCCATCTTCCTTGTAGGCGGGACCTACTTGTCATTAGCTCAACTACTTCTCCCCCCTCTCCCTCTTCTTCTACCTCTCTCTCCTCTT
>OAMR01000110.1:2667118-2684490 GCA_900205405.1 Echinochloa crus-galli | reverse complement strand
AAGGTGGCGCGACAGGACCTGCCTCATCTCGAACTTAAGTAAAAAGAAGAGGCAGGTTCTGTCGCGCCACCTTGATTGGCGCGACAAGGCGCTACTGTCGCGCCGCGCGTCTTGGCGCGACAAGACAAGGTTGTCGCGCCGAGCAAACCCGGCAACCAGGAGCAAACCACGGCAAAATGAAATCGACCGCGAAAGCGGCGCGACAAAAGATCCCTGTCGCGCCACGACTCTCGGCGCGACAAGCTGCCTGTCGCGCCAAGGTCATTGGCGCGACAAGGACCAGCCAGCGTGGCGCGACAGATGCTAACCAGGGCAAAACCCCAACGCGCCAAGCTGTGTTTCTACTGTTTTTGCAGCGTTTTTTCAGCGAGTTTCGACAAAGCGTTTGGACAGATTGTAACACGACAGGACAACACTGAAAGGCCTGAAAACCTTAACCGCATAGTCAGCCAAGAAAAATTGCAATTCTTCTAAGGTGGCAAACTTCATCCCCTTGCGAATCTGTGGATTCTCCGTGGAAAGAGTACCCTCCGATTCCATAAATGCGGAGTCACATACAGCTTTGTGGCACATGCTTATGTCCCTAGAATTGGACACCAAAGGGAGTTCAACGTGACATTCCTTAAGCAACTGCAACTCTCGTTCCGTATATGAAAACCGCCCGTCATCACGTGCCACGGATGAAGGTTGCGATGCACCTTCCCCTAATTCTTCTTGTTCCACATCATCCCCCGCGTCCTGCTCAGACACTTCATCAACTTCGACTTCATCCAAATCATCATCTTCGGATCCTAATGATATTTCATCATCATCAACATTTTCTTCCTCTTGCTCAAAATAATCGCCCCCAAATCATCCGAAGCCACCGCTAAATCAAAATGAGGGGAGCTAGGAATTGGCAAGGACGAAGTAGGTTGAGTTTCAGTTCCATCATTTTCAATATCCTCCGAACCCATCGCTAAATCAAGTTGGGTTGCCCTAGCAGCGTCAAGTGAAATGGTTGACTGCTGGCTTAGGTTCTCCACAACTACATGATCGGACACAACATTATCAACATTGCGATTACTTCCAACCACACGACATATGTCAACCACCACCTCCATGCAAACCACATTGGCATTCTCAACTATTTGCTTGTATTGGTTCCAATTAAATTCCGAAGACAAGTTCATCATCACATAATGTGCCCGAGCTTTACCACAATCAAATCGACCTCTCAATTTTACTTCATCCACCCCACACCCATACTTTGCTGTCACACGGTCAAGCACATCCCTAAAACTTGGACGAGTATCAAACAACTCTACATCCTCGTTCATATTCTCAAATTCTCCGCCTTCTTTCACAACTCCAAAGTGGAATCATGCATTTGCACTCGCTAGCTGTCAAGTCTACTCTATAATTGCGTCCTCCGTGACTCTCTCCGCCCTCTGTTGTGCCTCCAGCACCTCTAACAGAGTACACCATTCTTTGGGGCCCATATGCCTCCCCAATTTGAAGAACTGAACGCTCTTGCGCATCTGCCAAGTGTTTCTCAGCAATTGCACCAAACTTCTTACCATCATCAAGCAAGTCACGCGCCTTCTGCCACCCATTCACAAAGTACTCATTGCATTTTTGGAACGAGTACTCAACGATTCCGGCACCGGTCTACTTCTGATTCCTTTGAAAACATTGTTCAATGCTTCAGAGTTGTTGGTTGTCATAATTCCGTATCGTTTGCCGCCCTCATCATAAGCAAGTGCCCACTTATCCTTGTCTGCCATTTCATTTTCCAACCATTCCTTTGCTGGAAAGGACACACGAAAATGTGATTTTGAAACCTATATCGACAAGATGTATGTTGCGCTTGTCGCGCCAGCCCGCCTGGCGCGACAAGCCTGCCGCGCCAAAGCATGTGGCGCGACAGAGCCTGTGCCAGCGTGGCAGCCCGACGCCCGCCCGGCCACGGTGGCAGGCCTGCCGCGCCACATGCTTCGGCGTGACAGAGTTGTTCTGTCGCGCCGGCGCTTGTGGCGTGACCAAAAGGGTCACCGGGTGTAAATAAGGTTGCGGACGGGTTTTTTTAAAAATATCTTAAAAAACGGTTAAAATTAAAAAAAAAATCTCACTCTCCGCGCATTGGCCCGGTTCGTTCGGTCTGTTGCGCAGAAAACCGCCCGATTTTATAAAAAACCACCGGTCTGATCGGACTACACTCTAAGGCAGTCTCAGTGTTCATGGACAATAAATTAACTGCCATATCAACACTTTTGATGAAGTATCACTGTATTAATGAAGAGAGAGAAGTGAAATGAGTTTCAGCTTGTGTCTTGCATGTGACCTAGGAAACAATAATTGATGAAATTATGCATTGAGAGGGAGGTATTTCATCCTAGTTTCAAATACTTTTTGATGATGTGTCACTCTATATAATTGTGTCCATGAAACATCCATTGAGACTGGCCTAATCCTACGCACACATCTTTTAAAGATCCATGCATGCATACACTCTAATCCTACGTGCACACCTATGCTGTAGCTGAAAATTGCTTGTGGTTGCATGCTTTTGAATGCAGTAATCAGCACATTGCCTTCCTTTATAGGCTACAACCTCTATGAATTCTTTATAGCTCTTTGATTATTCACATTTAGCTAGCTTAGCATTACCTATATCAATTTTTTGCTTCTTAAAATAAAGGTTAACATAGCACCTCAGTTATATACCTCGACGGCCAATGGTGGTTACATATTTCTCTGTAAGTTTTTTCAACAGGATCTTTCAATCATCCACCATTCCACATTTCCACTTCCACCGTCACGTTAGTTACGAATCTGAATGTCACCACTGGAGAGGATACGGCGAAGGCGGGATTCCAGAGTACGCCAGCGGTGACGGGAGACGTAGTGTAGGAAGGTGTGTGGGTGACGTGTGGGCCCTGCGCGGTCGGTGAGCCCTGGCACTTAAGCCAGCCGGTTGTATCTGTCTAAAAAAAACAACATAACATGAACTAAAACAAGAACTTGGGGTTTTGGCAAATGGCCTGCCCTCGCTGAGATCCATATCCAACTCTTGATTCCGTTGTTCGTGCTCACGCTCTCGACTCGCGATCTCGTCGGTGAGCCCAGGGTGCTTACAGTGGTATCAGAGACAGGTCGTTGCGGTCTTCGCCGTCGAGCAAGCAGATTTGGATTCGAGTTCCTTGGGACGGATTAGGTGAGCGCGATTCGTCGTGGCCAATCCAGACCTCGAGCTCAAGTCCAATCCGTTTCTCGATCTGTGATTTCCCAGCAACCACTCTTATCAGCACCCTCTATCTCGTGTTGGCGCCGCCGCCGTTCTTCGGTGTCAACAACCAGCACGATTCCGCCACAGCCAGGCTTCCAGATTCAGTCCGATCGGCGAGGTGAATTCAGGTTGTGGCTTTCCCACATAAAATCCCTAATTCATCCGGATCTGGTTAGCACAACCCCAGTTTTCCCCAAATCAGTCAGCACTTCGATCGGCGGCTAGGGTTGCAGAGCATCTGTCTCTGTGTAAAATTCCGAGTGCCAAAGGTCGAATTTAGCTGAGGAGGTGACGGTGGGCAGTGCTCTTTGGTCAGGGTTGCAGAGCGCATGTCTCTGCGTAAAATTCCGTAGCCAAATCCGCACTGCAGGAGTTGAGTTCGTGTTCTCCACACCTACATCGGGTGAGTTGAACAGAGAAATCCATCTTTTCTCGTGGGAAGTGATTAGAGTTCTGCTTATTTTGCGTGTCTACAACATTTGGAGTGGGTGATGGAGCACAGCCAGCCGCAATTGGAAAACCAAGGAAGAAGGCGGCCAGTGCGCCGGCAACTCCATCAGTACAGACTCAATTGCTGTTGGATGAAATGGACATCCAAGATGCAATTCAGACAGAAAGGTGGGAGAAAATGAAAGAAAGTATGGACCTGTTATTTGCTAAAGTCTCATCCATTGATGATAATCAGAAGAAGATGAAAGTTCAATTGGACCTACAATCTCAAGTGGCAGATCAGACAGTCAAGGATCAACTCCTCCTGTCCAAGCAAATGGCAGAAACTGGTAGAGCAGTAGCCCAATTGAGATTATACAATATAGGAAAGCAGCAGTTTGAGGAAGATAGTGGTGATTCAGACTCACATGTGGTTGAGGACAGTGGATTTCATAGCAGAAAACAGGAAAAGTACCTGAACAAAGAGGAGACTTTCTTTGCAGCAAAGCAATTCCACAACAAGCCAACTCGTGAACAGAGTTTTTCTGCACCAGTTCCTAAATTGTCCTGCCCCAAATTTGATGGTTCCAATCCCAAAATCTGGAAGGATAAATGCCAGGAATTCTTTACATTGTGCAACATACCAAAGACCTTTTGGATTTCAGCTGCCTCACTCAATTTTGTGGACAATGCAAGGAAATGGTTCCAAGTATACAAACTACAGCAATCAGACCTGGGCACATGGGAGCAGTTTACTGCAGCAGTGGAAGCAAAGTTTGGAACTTATGATTACAGAAAGGCAATGACTGTGTTAATGAGCTTGAAACAAACAGCAAGTGTCCATGAGTACTTGCAGGATTTTGAAAATGCTAGATATCAATTAGAGATGCACAACACAGCATTGGATGACCTCTTCTTTGTCAATCATTTTGTCCAGGGTCTTAAAGAAGAAACCAAATATGTGGTAAATTCTCAGATGCCTGATAAAGTTGAAAAAGCTTTTTATTTGGCCACCATCCAGGAAGAAAGGTTGGAGCAGAACAAGTACAAGCCGGCTAGACCTCAATACTCTTCCAAACCTCAGCCTAAGGACCAAAAATCACAGCAACAAGGAAGTGATATGTGGAAGGCTAGGCAAGCTAGGGAGTACAAGAAGGCAAATAATTTGTGTTACTATTGTAGTGAGCCATTCACACCAGCTCATATTGAGGTATGCTCCAAGAGGCCAAAGCGACAGATTCACCAACTGTCCCTTGAAGAACTGAATATGGATCTGACAGACGACACACTCCTTCAGTTAGAGCAAGAGGATGCTATTGCTGAGGATTTGGGCCATATTTCTATTAATGCTATCTCTAGCACAACCTCTCCAGACACTATCAGATTGAGAGCTTTAGTGAAAAACAAAGTTATGCTCACCTTGGTTGATTCTGGAAGCTCCCATAGCTTTGTTAGTGCTGATTTTGTAAAGCAAGCAGGCCTTACCTCTATACCTGCACCACCTGCACAAGTCAAGGTAGCTGATGGGTCAATACTAGTGAGTTCATCAATTGTTCCACAACTGGCTTGGTGGATTCAAGGCTTTACATTCAAAACAGATATGAGGGTCATTGATCTTAATGTCTATGATGCAATACTGGGGTATGATTGGTTGAAACTTCGAAGTCCTATGGACTGTCATTGGGCAAACAAAACAATTGCATTTTATGAGGAAGGCAAGCAAGTCAAGCTCCAAGGCATTCTCACACCACAAGAGTTATCAGTCAAAGAGCTAGGCATAAATCAATTAGTCAAGTGGTCCAAGGGCAATGACATCTGGGCATGTGCTGTAGTGGAGATTCTTCCCTCTGAACAACAACGACAACAACAGACCAATGAAGCAGTTCAAAAGCTGTTACAGGAATTCAAAGATGTCTTTGATACACCTACAACCCTGCCACCACAGAGAAGTTACGACCATGCTATACCATTGATCCCTGGGTCAATTCCTGTGAACTCAAGGCCCTACAGATATGCACCCAACCACAAGGATGAGATTGAAAAACAAATCAAAGAATTGCTTCAAGCAGGTCTCATCATTCCTAGCACAAGCCCTTTTGCATCACCAGTGTTGCTAGTTCAAAAAAAGGATGGTACTTGGCGTTTTTGTGTGGATTATAGGAAGCTTAACTCTTTAACAATCAAGAATAGGTTCCCACTACCTATTATTGAAGAGATCCTTGAGGAATTGTATGGTGCCAAGTATTTCACCACACTTGACATG
Organism: Echinochloa crus-galli; assembly: GCA_900205405.1. NCBI lineage: Eukaryota > Viridiplantae > Streptophyta > Magnoliopsida > Poales > Poaceae > Echinochloa > Echinochloa crus-galli. The sequence continues at coordinate 2,678,530 of OAMR01000110.1, read as the reverse complement.
AAGGCTGGGTATCACCAGGTCAGGATGAAGGTGCAAGATGAAGAGAAAACAGCTTTCAAAACTCACCATGGCCATTATCAGTTCAAGGTTATGCCATTTGGCCTCACAAATGCCCCAGCCACATTTCAGAGTCTTATGAATTCAATTCTTCAACCCTACTTGAGGAAGTTTGCTATGGTTTTCTTGGATGATGTCCTAGTTTACAGTAAGGACCTTCAATCCCATCTAGCACACTTGAGAGCTGTCATCACATTGTTCAGAGACCACAAATTTTTCTTGAAGTTGTCAAAATGCTCATTTGCTCAGCCTCAACTAGTTTACTTGGGGCACATTATCTCAAGGCAAGGTGTGGCCACTGATCCCCACAAAACAGCTGCTATGCAGAATTGGCCAACTCCAACATCAGCAACTGAGCTCAGAGGATTTTTAGGCCTCACAGGCTACTATAGAAAATTTGTGCACCACTATGGCATTTTAGCCAAGCCACTGACAACACTACTCAAGAAGAAGCAGTTCCTTTGGAATGAACAGGCCCAGTCAGCTTTTGATCAACTCAAACAGGCAATGACAACTACACCTGTTTTGGCCTTACCAAATTTTGCTGAGCAGTTTGTGATAGAGACTGATGCCTGTGACACTGGTATTGGAGCAGTTCTCATGCAGCAAGGCAGACCTATTGCTTATTTAAGTAAACCATTGGCTCCAACACATCAAAAATTATCTATCTATGAAAAGGATTTTCTGGCATTAATCATGGCAGTAGAAAAATGGAGGCCTTACTTACAGAAGAAAGAATTCATTATCAACAAAGATCATAAAAGTCTCTGTTATCTATCTGATCAGCAGTTGCAATCTGATCTGCAGAAGAAGGCTATGACAAGGCTAATGGGTCTTCAATTCAAAATCATATATAAGCAAGGCAAGGAGAACATTGTAGCTGATGCTCTCTCTAGAGTTGCTCATCTCATGAGTGCTCAACTACTGTCAGAGGTTAAACCCATGTGGATTCAGGAAGTGACCAACTCCTATGCTACTGACACACAGGCCCAGCAACTCCTGGCACAATTGGCTATCACCAGTTCTAATGAAGCATGATTTTCACTAAATCAAGGCATTATAAGGAAGGGAAATCAGATATGGATTGGCAATAATGCAGCACTTAGGACAAAATTAATCTCCAACCTACATACATCTGCAATTGGAGGTCACTCTGGCATCCAGGCTACGTATATTAGAGTCAAAAAATTATTCAACTGGTCAGGCTTGAAGCAAGATGTGGAACATTTTGTTAAGCAGTGTTCTGTTTGTCAGCAGGCTAAGCATGAAAACACCAACCCTGCTGGGCTATTGCAACCATTACCTATCCCTGAGGGTGCTTGGCAGCACATCACCATGGATTTCATTGAGGGACTACCCAAGTCTGATTCCTTTGACACTATCCTGGTAGTTGTGGACAGATTTTCGAAATATGCACACTTCATACCGCTGCACCATCCTTTTACTGCACAGGTGGTAGCTCAAGCAGTTTTTGACAATGTGGTGAAGTTACATGGCTTGCCCAAGTCAATTGTATCTGATAGGGACAAGGTATTTACTAGTCACTTTTGGACTGAGCTACTGAAGATAATGGATATACAGTTAAACATGAGCACAACCTATCATCCCCAAACAGATGGCCAGAGTGAGAGAGTAAATCAATGTCTTGAAATGTATTTGAGATGCTCAGTTTACAGCTCACCCAAGAAATGGAAAAAATGGTTGGCTCAAGCCGAGCTTTGGTACAATACATCTTTTCACTCTTCACTGCAATGCTCACCATTCAAAGCATTGTATGGCTATGAGCCTAATCTGCTAGCAGCGCCACTGCCAGATAACCAAGAGTCAGCAGCCAAAGACTGGGTGGAAAACCGAGCAGCTCATGATCAGATGCTGAAATCAAACTTGCAAATGGCTCAAAACAGAATCAAGTTACAAGCAGATAAACACAGAGTTGACAGAGAGTTTCAAGTGGGAGAAGAAGTCTTACTGAAATTACAGCCCTATGCTCAAAGTTCTTTGGTCAACAGACCTTTTCCTAAGCTAGCATTGAAGTACTTTGGTCCTTACAAAGTGCTTGAACGAGTGGGTACAACAGCGTACAAACTTGATCTACCTGAAGACTCCAAGATTCATCCTACCTTTCATGTGTCCCAGCTTAAACCATTTACTCTCAACTACACTCCAGTGTTCCACACCTTACCCAAGCTGATTGACCTGACCACTCAACAGGTGGAACCAGAAAAGATTTTGCAGCGCCGGCTTGTTAAGAAAGGTAATTCGGCTGTTATACAAGTTCTAGTCTCTTGGTCTAATTTGCCGCCTGCAGCTACAACATGGGAGGATGCCTCTGTTTTGCGTGCCAAGTTTCCTCAGGCTCTTGCTTGGGGGCAAGCAAGTTCTCCAGGGGCGGGTGCTGTCACCACTGGAGAGGATACGGCGAAGGCGGGATTCCAGAGTACGCCAGCGGTGACGGGAGACGTAGTGTAGGAAGGTGTGTGGGTGACGTGTGGGCCCTGCGCGGTCAGTGAGCTCTGGCACTTAAGCCAGCCGGTTGTATCTGTCTAAGAAAACAACATAACATGAACTAAAACAAGAACTTGGGGTTTTGGCAAATGGCCTGCCCTCGCTGAGATCCATATCCAACTCTTGATTCCGTTGTTCGTGCTCACACTCTCGACTCGCGATCTCGTCCGTGAGCCCAGGGTGCTTACACTGAACGAATTCGGTCATCCTGCCAGCTCGCTTTTTTCTTTTTGGCACGTCGCTTTGTTTGGTCAGATGTGAAATGTGATCGCCACTCCCAAGTCCCAACCACGTCTCCAGTTAAATAAAACAAAATCCCAATTCCCAAACCCCACGAGGCGATCACATCGCAAACACAGACAGAGCGCGATCAGCCAGCATCCGCACGTACTCCGTACGCGGAGACAGCAGTCTGAACTCTCAACTCCGAAGAAAGCCCACCAAATTCCAACCACTCCCTCCTCACCGCCTGCTCCCTCCTCTCCTCTCCTCGCCTTCCCCTGCCGGCCGACCCCGCGCCCACCCCCTCCGGCCTCCGACGGCGACCCCCCACCGCATCCGCTTGCTTCAGATCTCCTCATCGCGCTCCCACTCCCGCTCCTGCTCCGGGGCCCAGCGCCTGCCCGCGCGCTTAAGCCCCCCTGCATATAAACCCCGGCGCCGCTCCCCGAGCGCGTGAACTCGAATCCCAGCAAGGGTCTTGCATGTCTCATTGCGGCCGGCCCCGTCGAGCTCCCGGGGTGAGCTGAGCTCCGGGCGGAATGGAGGTCTTCGGCCCCGTCACGCCTGGCCAGGTACGGCCCGTCACTGATGCTGCCAAGTGTTGGTGCTGGTTTGCTTCTTCATCCCTCCCCACCCCCGGTGGCGCACTGGCGATGTGTGTTGAGCTCGGTTCGAGAGATTTTTGGAATGTCGGGGGTTTGGAGACGCGGTTCGGTATTGTCATGGCGATTATGGATAGCACGAGCACCATGAATTGATCGTCGATAGAGTTTGGATACTCCGTTGAGTGATTACTTCATTTTTTTTTCTTAGCATTGTCCAACAAATCTACATATGCAATGTGATACGAAGGCTGAAGGTAGGAAACGCAGTAACAGTAACCACACTGCTCGGTAGCTTGTCGTGCTGTGGTCTTGCCTGCGAGTCTAAGAGGTTAGGTAGGCTTTTGTTCCCTTGGAGGTGTCTTAGATCTCAAGTTAGTGCTTTGCTAGTGTGTCACACATGAGGGCAAATGCTTTTATGGTTGAAATAGGATCTACAATGCTTGATTCCAAGCACTCAAGTGCATTATTTAGCCACCTCCTGGTTCTACCCGTTGTTGTCTGCATCCTTGACATCTTTCTTGACTGGGATGGTAAAATGAAAACTACTGTGGGTTAATTTCTGCACTATCTTAATCAATGTTCAGTTAGTTCTGAAAAGCATGAGCAGTAATTCTAATTGACAGTTTGTGGTACTAGGTAGCACAAATCCATTGGATTTTGACCTGAACTAGCACTACGAAATCGAAACAGCATGCCAAATCGGCAAATCCGTTGGACTTTGACTAGTGATATAACTAATACTGTTATGAAAGTTGGACAATGGACAATTATTTGTCAAAAGATGAACAGTATTTAAGGTGTTCGTTCTATGTTTATCTATCATCTGTTAACTTTGGTTCTTCCAGCTTTGCATGTTTGATAGCAGTATATGCTGAATGTGAGAGCTCGCCACTTTACCCATTCTTGTAGGTGTCATTTTTGCTTGGTGTATTCCCTGTTCTCATTGCATGGATTTATTCAGAAATCTTGGAATACCGAAAATTGTCATCCATTAAAGTGTAAGTCTTCTGCAGAAATACTCAAATTGAAACTGTCCCTTATAAATTCCTCCAAGCTTAGAATTGGAGTAAGTTCAAAAGATTATTGCCCTAACTTCCCATTGCTCATGCATTATTTTCCTTCACAGTCACTCTGATTCTAATTTGGAAAAGGAAACTGTCAAAGAAGATGATAAGGCAGTATTGCTTGAAGGAGGCCTGTCGAAATCCCCGTCTACAAAGCTTCGGAACATGTCTACGAAAACAAACCTTATACGGTAATTTGAAAGAATAATATAAATGTGATTAATGATTTCAATTCATGTGATTCATATTGTTGACATCCCATTTTTATGACTTGCAGATTTATAACAATGGACGAGTCTTTTCTGCTTGAAAACCGTGCTGTACTGAGAGCAATGTAAGACCCTTTAGAATGATCTCCATTCTCTGCAAACATTTCTTGATGATATTTACAAGCCCTAACTCACTGTCTTACAGGGCTGAATTTGGCATCGTGCTAGTTTACTTTTATGTTTGTGACCGGACAAACATATTTCCTGAAAGCAAGAAGGTACTGATGCTGTCCTGATTTAATGGAATTTCTCTGCACTAATATTATTGCATTTGTTTTCCAAATTATGACATGAAAAATTTGCACATTTCATCTCCTTTTTTCATGTATCAACTCATTTTTCCGGTGCTTCTCAACAGCACAGCAAATAATAAAATCACATGTGTATACATAGTTCATGTGAAGTGGTGTTATACATGGAATACAAATGACAAAGCATGTACATAATTATTGCAATGTGCTGATGAAATAAGAAATGAGTAAATTCCTACTAATAATCAGACTTATGGGGCATGTGTGGGTGAATAAGACTATAGGGGCAATGTGGTGGTAATAGAGATTTTTCTTGAAGTATACTTAATGATTCCTTGCTTAGTCCTAGCTTTTCTCAGGCTTATGCAACTCATAATACCAAAAGTTTATGATGTGATTTTTTTTTTCTCGAACACGCAGGAGAGCTGCGTATCAATATATTAAGAAGAAAAATTATGATGTGAATTTTGATCTCATTATATGTGCGTCTTTTCTGTTAGCATTAAACTGTATCATCTTATGTTGGTTCTCTGTAGTTTTCGAGAGTGTAACAAATCATGTCCTATATTAATCACAAAAAAAAAGTTTCCACAGGTTTTGTATTAAACAGGCAACAAATGGTTGAATTATATACTATATTACTGTTGTGATCATGTTGTGTCAATGACTGCTTTTCTTATCATGACTTGTTTCTGTCTTCCTTTGCCAGAATTACAACCGTGATCTGTTTCTGTTTCTGTACATTCTTCTCATCATAGCATCAGCGTTAACTTCGCTTAAGAAACACAATGAAAAATCAGCATTTTCAGGGAAGTCTATACTTTACCTGAACCGCCATCAAACTGAGGAATGGAAAGGTTGGATGCAGGTTAGTGTTTCGGTTCCTTTCTTTTTCTTACGTCTTAACTAATAACTGGCATGTGCTTTATCATGCTTATGCAGTTATGTCAAAGAATTTATCTTCCAACTCTTTCAAGTTTCAACACCTGTCAATAAAATTTCTCTCTTCTTGTTTGGGATTTTTTTCCCCAGTATATATGGTGTTGTTGTACTACAGCCCCCAGAGGCATACACTTACTAAATACTGTTTTTATTCTTTCCACCAATTTTCTTCTGCAACCATAGGCAAAAGCTTGTTCTAACTTTTCAATATGCTTTTTCCAGGTCTTGTTTTTAATGTACCACTATTTCGCTGCCGCAGAAATCTACAATGCAATTCGTGTTTTCATTGCTGCTTATGTCTGGATGACTGGATTTGGGAACTTCTCATACTATTACATTAAAAAGGACTTCAGCCTGGCAAGATTTGCTCAGGTGCCCATTCTTACATCTGACAACATTTATTCTAAGTACTAGCGTGTTCTCATGTCCTTGTTCTGTTACTTCTTTTCACTGAAGACACTGATGAGTGGTGCTATATCTTTCCATGCAGATGATGTGGAGGCTCAATTTTTTCGTGGCCTTCTGTTGCATAGTCCTTGATAACGATTACATGCTGTATTACATATGCCCAATGCATACACTTTTTACTCTTATGGTATATGGTTGCCTTGTTCTCTTTAACAAGTATAACGAGATACCATCCGTGATGGCTATGAAGGTTGCGGGTTGCTTCTTGGTGGTGATCTTGATATGGGAGATTCCTGGTGTATTTGATCTTTTGTGGGCCCCATTTACATTTTTGCTGGGTTAGTTCCCACTTCGCTAGATTTTGATTTTATTATTATGTATGATTGTATGAACCTTTTAGTACCCTGTTTTGTTGAATGCAGGCTACAAAGACCCAGAGCCTTCAAAAGCAAACTTACCCCTCCTTCACGAGTGGCATTTCCGATCTGGCCTTGATCGTTATATATGGATTATTGGAATGATCTATGCTTACTTCCATCCAAATGTAAGTATTAAAATTTGCATGGAACAAATTCTGCATGCATGAACAGAAATATTCTGTCTTATCTTGATAAGTATGTCCTCATGTGGAGTCTTCTGGTCCTTCACTGTTATGCATGTAGATGCATTTAAATTCTCATCTTCTCTTTCTTGTTTTGGTGCTATGGTTCTGAACAAATATCTTCCTATCCCAAACACTAAACAGGTTGAGAGATGGATGGAAAAGCTTGAAGAATCTGAAACTAAGGTTAGATTGTCAATCAAGGGAGCCATTGTTACTATTTCCGTGGTGGTAAGTAGCACCTCCCATGAGTACCCCTTTTTGCTTTACACTAGCACCACTGCATTAACTTGATTGTTGTACTAACTATCCTTTTCATTTTCCTGTCTTCAGACTGGTTATTTGTGGTATGAGTATATTTACAAGCTAGACAAACTTACGTACAACAAATTCCATCCCTACACATCCTGGATTCCTATAACGTGCGTGCTGTAATTCTCCAATCGGAATCAATATAATATTACTGCATTTCTTCAGATATATCTTACCAGTATTAACATTGCATTGTTTTTCTTGTAGTGTTTATATTGCTTTACGTAATTGCACACAACAGCTCAGGAGTGCCTCATTGTCTCTTTTCGCGTAAGTGTTATGTTCAATTGCCAAGTGAAGATGCTTATTTTTCAGAGTATAGGCTGTCACTTCTGAGCATTTATCCTATTTTTGTTACTGTCAGCTGGCTTGGCAAGATTACACTAGAGACATATATCTCTCAGATCCACATTTGGCTCAGGTAAAATACCTAGTTCTGTTTTCAGTTTCTGTTTGCGTCAATGACTAACCACATCTCTAAGTATTCGTCTTATAATATGTTGAGCATATGTATAAGTGCTCAAAGTAATTCAAAATTTGTAAGTATGTTGATATTCAATCCTTTTGAGAACTTAAAAAGTTTTATCATCATGTAGCAACAAGGTTCTGCTTTTTTTTCATATGTTCCTTTTGGATTTATAGTGAAGCAATATTCGAATTGCTTTCGTGAAATTTCATGTTCTTTTCTTGTGATAAAACCAAATTAATTGTTTTGGTACCAATGGTACCAGTGCTCAAACAGGTAATCAGCCATATCTTGAGATCCAAACAAGCTTAGCTGTTTTTTTCTCGTGGAAAACATTATATAGACTCACCTACTAATTTCATTTTGGGCGCATTTCACCTATTATTAGTTACTACAAAATACTTCTCTTTATGTGCACAACATATGCCACCAGGAAATTAGAAATGGTAAAACACAACAGATCAGATGATCATAGCTGCCACTAACCTAGGGTTCACCAGTAACAGACTGATTGTACCAGCAATTGGGCAGAAATAGGCCATTCACCTAGCAGTAACCACTACAAGTCCAGTACTTTAGTTATAAATGTTCTTTATGAAATTGATACAGATCAAAACCCTGTTGGATCAAGGGCTTATTCCATCCTATACCATTGAGAAGTCTTCTCATGCAGACATTATTCCAAGCACTTGGAGCCCTGGATATGGCGGACATATTATTTTTTTAATTAACTCTTTCATTTCCATTCTCTTTTTAATGTCCTGCTTGATATAAGCAAGGACAAGTAAATACCTGTGATGCATGGGCACGACCCTTTGGTCATGTGTTGGTGAAATGATGACCCACACCAACACGTCCAAGTAAATACCGGCAACTGTACCATATAAATTTAAATGCTTGTTGAGACATTGAATACAGCTACAACTTTTGTATGTTACTTGTCTAAGGACCATGCAAACGGCAACCTTTTAGTTTTTCGAATAAAGCCTTTTAGTTGCTTTCTGTCAAGATGTTGGAGCCCCTTTCCACCATTGATGATTTCTGTTATTCATACAGGTCTAGCATGCCAAATGGGCAACCAAAATGGCTTCTGTCTTTTATTCCAGGGTATCCGATGCTCAACTTTATGCTTGTCACAGCAATATACCTTCTTGTAAGTAAATACCCTTGAATTTTAATCATTGAAAAGGAATCATCAGGAGTTCTCATTTCATTGTTTATACTGCAGATATCTTACAGAGTGTTTGAGCTAACAAACGTCTTGAAGACAGCTTTTATTCCCAGTAGAGACAACAATCGTCTATACCAAAATTTGGTAGCTGGGATCATTATCTCCGTATGTCTGTATTTCTGTTCAGTTATACTTCTCAAGATTCCAGGTGTATAGGTATATGATTTGGGCCTTAACATCTATCCCAGTTAATGCACCTGATGTATACACACCAGAGTCAAAATTAACCGGTGTAAAAATGCCAGGAACATGATCTTGATACAAGATCACTCCAGTGAATTGTTGTCTTCCTAGGATGATCACTGCAAGTCAAAGAGTTAATTGCCTCGTTTCCACGTTGCAGTCGGAGAGAAGAAATACACTGCAAGAAGAAAGAGGCTCGTTAAGGTATGTCCAATATTGACATGCCTGAGTGCAGATTTAAATGGGCCAGATTTTATTTTTCGGTCTACCAGTTATTGTATACAATTAGGCAGTCGTTGCATTACTTTGGGAGTTCTAACAGCTGGTTGTATTCAAATGCACAAGACATTTCTTTTTTTTTGCGAGTAATGCACAAGACATTTCTGTAACATCAAAGGTTTTCTTATCAAAGATATAATGGTAGATTCGTTTACTGATGTAATTTTAGGATAGCTACTCCACTGTGTTGTACATAATCAATACAAATGTTGACATGTTCTTGAAGGAGTTAGTGGCTGTTTGGAATGCAACTCTTGTTTTGAGTCAATCTGCTAACCGTATTTGTCTTGCAACGAGCATGCGTAAGCTATAAGCTCATGTAGAATAGGGCTTCTCTATTCGTTCTAAATCATAAGTCGTTCTAACCTTTCTAGATATATAATTTTTCTATGTAGCTGGATAACTTATTTATGGATACATGAACAAACTATAGAGTACGTATCTAAAAAAAAGCTAAAATGACCTATATAATTTAGAGCGGATGAAGGGACACCTGCTATAAAAAGAACAACGTGCAATAGGCATTCTAGCGACTTAATACTGGGTGCAGCATATCTGGAGATGACTCGATATTCATGGCGGTCTTGAGTTAGGGTGTGTTTTCAGAGGAAGAGAAAGTTCGGTGAAAATGTCACATCGAACACTGTAGCGTACTGTAGCACTTTTCGTTTGTTTGTGGTAAACATTGTCCTACCATGACCTAACTAGGCTTAAAAGATTCATCTCGTCGTGTACATCAAAACCATGCAACTAGTTTTTTTATTTACCACAATTATCCCGTATTAGCATGATGAGAGAGATTTGATGTGATAGACGAATAGTGAAGTTTGGAGAGAGAATTTTGAGAATTTTAGTGATGTGACGTGGAACTAAACACAGCCAATTTTATTAAAGTATAATGGATTCACTGTTGCATGAATAGATTATTGAGGCCAATGTGCAACTAGATGCATAACATATCTGGTATTATCAATTTTCGTTGTTAATGTGTGTATAATTTGGAGCATAGTTATACACAGAATATGAAAGGATTACATAATTAAAGAGTCAAGGTTTGCAACTGAAACCCAACATTCATGTTCAGAATGAATATACCTGATACGATATCCAAGCTTCTTTCAATCCATGAGTTGCTGCAACAATCGTCAGTTCAACACATCTTTCCACCGAAACACGTTTCTGCAGTGAAGAAGGCAGTTATGAGTAAAAGGAACTGGACCAAATTTAATTATAGGTGTTGCCTTTCTTTGCGGCCGCGTCCAGCCGTTTTGCACCAATCTGAACAAATAAGTTAATCAATGAAGTACAATAGTGACGATGATGAGCACGAATATTTGTTTGGATCCTAAAACAGAGCTAGAGAGCATGTTTATGTTACCTCAATGTCAGTTGTCAGTATTGCTAACAAAGTAAATGATTCAGCTGCTCAGATTACAGACTTCTGCATTTGGTGTTTATGTCATACAAAGTTTTGAGTGGACGATATGTTAGGCATTTTTGGAAAAGCATAGTTAAGGGAACAAGATAGGTTGTTCCTAGTATCCAGTGTTCTCTTGTTTTGATTATTCTCCAATGGTTTTTGTCAGCTGGTCTTTCCAATTGCATCTAGGAGACTGCTTTTCATTTTCAGTTTCCTGTCTCCTAGACACAACACTGCCCATTTGTTTCTAGCATGGTACATTTGTGCAAATAACAAAGGTCCAACACTATTGAAGTATTGTCATTGTTAACTTCCTCATACTGTTGGGATTTAAAAATAAATTCAAGATACATATAAGAATGTCATTGGCTAAAGATTAAATTTGGCCACATGATTCCTACTTTTACAAGTTTCTGTGACCTGGAGGGTTTGAAAGGTAGTGCCGTTTGGGACCTGGTGGCAGAGGTTTCCTTGCTTTTTCTTTAGGTGTTTGTCTTCGTTAAGGTTGTTGCGTTGCTGTTGCTCTTGTTGTGAATTTTAGCTGTGCTGTTGTTGGCGGAGTTGTCGCAGTTAGTCGTTTGTAGCTGTTGTTTTTTC
>OAMR01000110.1:2640313-2654691 GCA_900205405.1 Echinochloa crus-galli | reverse complement strand
AGCTTCAGGCACGCATGATCAGGCCCCCGTGACTCCGACCTCAGATATGTACTACCTGGCCCAGCAATCTTAGCTTCAGGCACGCATGATCAGGCCCCCGTGACTCCGACCTCAGATATGTACTACCTGGCCCAGCAATCTTAGCTTCAGGCACGCATGATCAGGCCCCCGTGACTCCGACCTCAGATATGTACTACCTGGCCCAGCAATCTTAGCTTCAGGCACGCATGATCAGGCCCCCGTGACTCCGACCTCAGATATGTACTACCTGGCCCAGCAATCTTAGCACCGCGGCTGCAATGCCGATAGGGCCTCCTGTTGTGCCTCGACAATCTTAGCACCGGTACTCCGGCATACGACACACCGATTCGGCCCTCGCAAAGCCCAGCTTCAGGCACGCATGATCAGGCCCCCGTGACTCCGACCTCAGATATGTACTACCTGGCCCAGCAATCTTAGCACCGCGGCTGCAATGCCGATAGGGCCTCCTGTTGTGCCTCGACAATCTTAGCACCGGTACTCCGGCATACGACACACCGATTCGGCCCTCGCAAAGCCCAGCTTCAGGCACGCATGATCAGGCCCCCGTGACTCCGACCTCAGATACGTACTACGTAGCCCCAGCAATCTTAGCACCGCGCTTGGCACACCCACTCGGGGAAAGGTCCAAACACCCCCAAAAGACTAGTCTGATAGGGGAAGGCTGGCTCTCCCTTTTAAGGTGGCTTTCTCCTCCCTAGCTAAGCAAGGTGAGATTATTCAGGGGCTCACACGGTCGCCGCCCGACTACAACTGGGCCTGGCCCATTTTTGTTGCGTCTTTGCCAACGGGTAATAGTGGAGGAAGATGTCATCATCAGGTGGGGCCTTACTTTCTACATTATCTTTTATGAAAAAAAAAACTTTGTGCGGTCGCTGTACTGGTCAATTCGAGCCATCATCGTCTTTGAAAGAAATATATATAGCTTCTAAAAAAAGAAATATATATAGCTACAGCTTTCATATTCTGTTTCGCTGTTGGTCACTGGAATCATTAGCTGTGCACAGTCTACATTTTGAATTAGACAACATAATGGTGATTACGGTCCATTTGGTACTGTTATTAGGTGGGTTAGAGTGAGCTAGCTAATGGTCCAAATTAGAGTGTCAGCTCGAGAGGCTCATAACAACCTCGGAGGAGCGGACTTACATGGCAGTGCCTGACCGTTTGGAATGCACAAATCTTCGGCTATTAGATGAGTTTGGCTCGATCTGTATTGCTTTGGTAGGAGTTAGTCTTGTCCCCTATATTTTTTCTGCTCAAATGGTAATCCCTTGGATCCAAGAATCTCAAAACCAAAGTGACATATGGTGTGAGTTTTACATTTTATTTATTTATTTATTTATTTATTTGTGTCTAGAAAGAGCAATTCCCTGTAGGTGTCCGGTCTCATGTCAGAGATCATTGATGGAAAATGTGTTACCGTCAAATCCCCCATCCAGATTTCTTTTATGCCAAGACGTAGGATCTAGCAAGGTCTTGGGCAATAGTGCCAAGCAGGTTATACTTGGTACACCTTTGCCCTGCTGGTGGAATAAGACGGATGGTCAAACGTGATGTCTGAAAGTCAATAAATCTTTATATTTTGAGACAGTGGGAGTAAAATAAGAATGGAATCCTATAACATCTAGAATAACTGAAAAGAAGAAAAAAGAACTGTTAAAAAAACCTTGACCCGCGGGGATATGATGACCCCGAGACATTTTTCGTGAAAACCTCCGAACCTTTGCTCCACCCTTATATAGGAGCCAGTTGCCCTGTGAGCTGGGCCGGGCCTTTGGCCTATGCTTTGTTGTGGCGACAAACGAGGGGATTTTTTTAACCTCAACCTGAAATTCGCTTCTACGGGAAGTCAGGACCTAAGGAGTGCTGCCGAGGCTAATAACTCGGCTAGAGTCCCGTTCGCAGAAAAAAGGACCGTTGAAAGCTGCAAATGGTTCCCTTATTACCCACTTAAAATTGACACAGGCAAAGTTGCGCAGCGGAGAAGATGAGAGAGAACGATGGGTGGCGACCGGAGTAACGTGGGTTCCCGGAGGCGGCTGGTCAGCATAGTGGTCGATGGCAACACCCTGGCGAGTGGCGAAGGCCTGGCCCGATGGAGATGGGATGGCGGGGTGTCCGGGTCACATTGGGTTCCTCTAGCTGGATCCTGGCTTGTTCTCACAGATAGACAGACATAGATCTGTTCGCTTGGCTGGTGGCTGGTGTTGATCTGTGCTGAAAGAAAAATACTGCTAGCTGGCTGGTGGCTGGTGGTGATTTATGCTAGGAGAAAAATACTATTTGCTAGCTACTGATAAGGCCTTCTCCAATGGCCTGTTCTTAGGCTAGCTCATAAATTTTTTAATCCACGAATAGTGCAAAAGTTATGAGCTATCTCTTGTTCAAGAGATAGTCTCGTACACGCATTTCAAGATTATGTGAGGATGACGTGTGGGATCATTCATGTTATGAGCTATGTGTTAAGAGCTAGATCATTGAAGGAGTTGTCTCTTAAAATGTTTAGAGCTAGCGTGCTAACTCAACCATTTGAGAAGGCCTAAGTCAAGCGAACAGAGATCGGTTAATTATGATGTCAAGGTACACTCTCTTCTGTTTCATGGGATCAATTTTATCTCTTGCAGTCTTGCATCTACAATTCTCTTAAATATCAATGAAGTTCCTTGTAAAAAAAAAGGTAACCCTGCTATAATTTACTAGAGTACGGAGTACATAAGCTGTATACACTCCCAGAAGGTGCTACTGGTCCTGGATGCTACACATGCCCGCACGCGCTGCTCTGCAGCCCTGTGGTTGCAGTCTTGCAGAGAGACGATCGCTCCTAGCTAGCGTCACAGCACCGACCGCATGAACAAACATTTAACTATTTGAGCCAAAACACGATACGGCGGCACGTGCTCTGTACCTGGTATTCCCGGAACGGAAGCGTACGTCGTCGCGCCGGTCAAGTATAGTACGTGCGTGTGGCACCGGTGTCCGCCAGACGCCGCGCCACGTCTGCGTGCTTTTGTCGTCGCCGACCTGGGCGACCGTACGTGCGCATTCCCCCGACCGATAGCGCTCGCTGCCACGGCAAACGTCCGTGCACCCCGCCGGCGGAATCAATGCGAATCAAGATGGCCTTAGCCGCTGGCAGTGGCAGAGTCGTGCGTCCGGCGGGCGGCGGCCCATGCCCGCCCGCTTCGATCAGCCCCGCCTCCACTCCACCCGCCGCGGCCGCGGCCGGGGGCGCCCAGGGTTTGCAGCCGGAAACAACGGGCGATCGATGGATATGCCTCAGCTCATGCTCCGGCAATGCCATACCGTTGCGGGCCGCCGTTTTCTTGTTGTTGCGGCGCTGGCGGCCGCTGCAGTTACTTAATGGAGCATCCATTGATCGAGCTGCGCGCCTGTGGCATTCGTACATACGTACGCGCTGCCGGGCGTGGTGACGACGTACCTGTGACTCTGCGAGGAGGGGCGAGTACGCCTGCATGTGCTCCGTCAGCACGGTTAAACTGCCGACGGACGTACTACCTTTATTTCATCATCAGTTGAAAAAAGAAAAAGTTCCCACCGACCCGGCCGGCGACCCGCCACGGCTCGGCACACCGGACGCCACCGTGGGTCGGAGCCGTGCCATGTCACAGTGTCTCACCTGTGCACGTTCGTACATGGGGCCTTCATTTCGTTCGGTCCATATATGGGGCGCGTGTCGATCTCATCAGCTACGATCGAGTACCGCCAGTGACGCCAGTACGTTCCGATCAGGAGGCGGAATCAGTGATGACCAACTGGAGCAGCAGTGTACGTACGTACGTGAATATCCGGCCCAAGAGGATTACCTAACGAACACCGTACCTGCAGCTAGCTGCACTGTCACACGCAAGGGACACGTTGATTTGGTTCAGCAAGGGACCAGGCTCGCCAAAAAATAAAAGCTACCTGCCCAACACTGTTACCGCCTTCAATTTAACGTGTGTGATATGATTCACCTTTTGAGCACATGAAAGAGAGCCTTCACGTACAGTACGTAGTCGCTCGGCCTGAGTAACAGGGCACGGGCACCGCCCGGGTCTTGGGAACATGCTTTCTTAATTTACGAACGTGTGAGAATTGATCAGAGCCGCACCAGAACGGTGCAAAATACGTACTCTACAGTCTACACTTTCTATTATCTTCCTCTTGATTAGAGTGTGTTTGATTGGGCTATAAACCGTGGAAAAACTGTTGTGGGTTGTGAACTTTGAAATAGCTGCTATGGCATGTAACCTTTAAAAAAGTTGTTGTGGTCTATGAGCTGTGAGAAAGAAAAAGATTTTTGGTTGAAACAACTGCGAAACTGTAGATTTGGTAAAAAGATGCATATAAATATATAATCCGGATTTGGAGCATACACGCGGCGGCTCAGGTCTTCATGTGGAGGAAGTCCTTCAGGCTTCAGCGGTGGAGCAGCAACAAGGTCTGGTGGTGGGAGTGAGAGGCTCGGCGACCCGCAGCTCGTGGTGGAGTCAGCTTCGTCCACCGGGCCTCAAGTACGGTGAATCGAACGGCAAGGCGGCGGCATCGCCGCATCGGTACCGTCCTACTGCACGCCGAGGAAAAGCCGAATAGGGCGCCATCTTGAGGGGACTACTCACAAAAAAACTTTGAGGGGACTGATATCATGTTCTGCCCAGAGTTTGGTTATTAAGCGTCAATTTACATTTCCAATAAAAAAAGAGGTCAGGCGGCTCTCACGAGTCACGAGCAACAATAATTTTTGCCACACTGATAACAGATTTTTTAGTAGGAGAGATGCAAATTATTAACAAAATGCGAATATCACGTTCAACCGCTAGGTTTCAATCACACGTCTGCGCGAAGATCGTGCAGCCCAGCAAGGGCGTGGTTGCCCATCGAGAAGGAGCTTGCACGCCCCGTGGCGCGGCGGTATGGATCGGAGCTAGCTCTCCTGGCCAGGCGAGAGCGCGGTTACCCGACGGTGGAGGGGACGCGCAATCCAGCGAGGGTCACTATTATACCTGAGCATTTTTCGGGCCGAGCCGGGTTTAGGCCGAGCCTGAAAAAAATACGGTTATTTCGGACCGAGAAAATCCTGCCCATGACCGTCCCATTGGACACACCGGGCCTCAATTTTCGGGCCAGGCCCGGGCTTGGGCGGGCCGCCCGTGCATTTTATAGTGTAAAATAGCTAAAGCCAGCATTTCGGACGGGCTCGGGCTAAGATTTATTTTCTCGGGCTGCAAGATCTGTGACCACGCCCGTCTAGTAAGGTCCGTGGGCGGGCCGAGTTCGGGCCGGGCCCGGGTCGGGTCGGGCTAAAAATGTGGTGGTCCCAAGGCAAGCTGGGACTATTTTTTTAATTTTCTTTCTTTCATAATTATCATTTTTTGTTTTTTTGTATATAGCCTTTTGCTTAAAGTTTGTTTCAAATTTTCTAGTTCTGCCTTTTGTTTCAGATCATTCGATATTTTTTGTACAATAAACCTTTGTGTTTTAAGTTTTCTTTCCTGATTAATATTTGTTTGTTTATTTTTTTGTTTCCAAATCATTTGTGTTATGTTAAGTATTTTTTTATATTTTCTGTTATATAAATTCAGTTCATATATACTCCCTCCATCCCATGAAGATTGCACTTCTACGTGTTTCCAGACAAATTAGTGGAAGTGGCAAATGACTATGGTATCCTTAATAATTGATGTATTACATTAATTTGAGCTAGTTAGCTTATAGGCTTTGGTGGCCAGCGCCTCGTTTTTAGGAGCAACATGCAGTTAATGATACATATGAAAGAGTGTTGGTGTTAAAAAAATATTGTTTGACACTTTGTTTTCAGAGCATTGATGGTAACTTGGCTGTCTAAATGCTAGGAGAACACTTTTTTATGGGATTTTTTTATCTTAGAAGTGTAGTTTTCATGTGACGGAGGGAGTATGTTACTTTTGGTGGTGAATGTGTGACCTTGAGTTAACCATACTACTTCAGGCACTTTTGAGTTTGGCACCATATTGTGACCTGAGCAGTTGGTGCTTCTTCTATTGGGAGCTTTAGCTTTTGTACTAAGTCTGTGTTGATGAAGGTCTCTGGAGCTACCTGAATCTACCAGTATAAGTACTTCTTGATGTTGTAATCAAACCTTGCAATCTCATTATTTTCCTCCCTTGAACTCCTTTAGTTGTTGCTAATGATAATGTTAAGAGTTCCTCATCAGAAGAAGTGCGTTCATGTGCTTTTGATACCTCTTCTTCTAGATTCATGACCTCTAATAGGTCTACCAAAATGTCATGTGCAATGGAATCTGCCTAGGACATTTATGATTTCTGCCCCGTTTTTCTCCACACTTCATACATAAACCTTGTGCTTTTCTTTGAGCTTGCAGGGCTGACAGTTTGTTCTCCCATCTTGGTTTGATTTTAGATGTTGGAGACTGCTTGTTGTCAAGTATTCTCCCAGCACACCCGCTGCAGACTGGGGTGGATTCTTGGTGTTGAATCCATTGAATTCTCTTTTTTTTATTAATGCCTCTTAGTGGAGGTTTCCAGTAGTCCATCCTGCATGAGTGCTAATGAAAGAGCAGCATCACTAGTTCTAGGACTGTGTAAAGTGACAGCAATATTGATATTCTATCCCAAGCCATGTACGAACTTTTTGACCAGGAAAACATCATCAAGTTGTCTGTTGTGCATGAGGACTCTATGTTTGACTTGTTCAATGCATACTCTAGCACATCAGAAGTCTGTCTAATGGAAAGGAGTCGTCTTATATGGTTTTGATACAAAACTCTCCCAAAGTTTTCCTCTACAACCATACACAACTCAGGCCAACTATCTAGGGAATGTTGTGCCTCATATATTTGACGCTAGAGAGAAGCATTCCCTTTAAAATTGGAATGAGGTCATCGGTGTCGGGCACGGTGGATTGAGCACGGCAGCGCCGCCTCGGAGCAGAGAAGGAAGACAAGAGGATATCGGTTAGGTTTTCAATACTTGTTCACCTCCGCCCAACCACCCACATGACGACTATATGGATTGTTTACGGGCCAGGCCCAATACATGCTTGCAGCACACAGGCCGGCTTATAGCTTAAGCAAACAAAAGTAAATGGGAAAGGCTATCGTAGGCAGGCCGATGATTAAGAGGGCCGTTCATGACGGTACATAATTAGACACAAACTCAACACCACAATTACATGGTTCGAAGGGAAGGTCTGCTTCATAGGCATTATTTCCCTTTGAACTAAAAACAGTCTCAAGCCTTGCGTAGAATGAGAGGTTCCCATAGTTTTGCTATTACCTTATAACTC
Source organism: Echinochloa crus-galli (assembly GCA_900205405.1). NCBI lineage: Eukaryota > Viridiplantae > Streptophyta > Magnoliopsida > Poales > Poaceae > Echinochloa > Echinochloa crus-galli. The sequence continues at coordinate 2,647,365 of OAMR01000110.1, read as the reverse complement.
AAGGTGGACGGGGTAATTATGTTTCAATATGAGTGTTAGCTTGGGCAATTAGTTTATTGGCAATAGAGTTGAATAAGACCACCATATTTATATTGTTGCTGCATTACAAAAACAAAGGTGTAATTTGTGTTAATGGTGTAGGTATAGATTATGTACTCTGGTTCATGATTGATTGACATCGAATAGAGCGTGAAGTTAGACTTCTCAATCTTGTATTATTTATCAACTTTTTTTATAATTTTGAAACTTGTGTATTTTTGGCATGGGCGACGGTTTAGAAATGGTTGACATGGTAACTGCACTTGTGGCAAGCCTTATGGCGCACTCTAGGGGCCTTTATGGGGGACATGTGGACCCAATACCACTCTAATCTATTCGGCACAAAAGGTGGTGCAAAATGAGAGTTCTTAGACAAAAAAACCGATGCAAGGTGTAATAGGTAAAGTGTAAAGTCCACAGTTGGTCCTTAAACTTGTCCAAATGTACCACTTAGGTCCCTATACTCTCGTTGTAGATCCGACTTCCTAAACTTAGCCTCGAGTATCATCTAAGTTCCTATACTCTAAAAATATAGATCCACACCCCTAAATTGGCTTCATGTATCATTTAGGTCCTACACTCTTCAAGTATAGTGTCATCCTAATTAAATGGATTAAACTTTTTTATTAATGTCACTTACCTATAGTATAATAAAGTGAATTGTAACTAGGTGGGTGTGGGAAATATTATGAGCATGAATCCAAGAAACTTCATGATTTTCACTTTGAAGGCAATATATTAGCTTTCTAGGTTTGCATGATAGTCGTGCTCTATTCGTGCTCACGTATTTTGACTCATACATAAACCATGCTGATAATATGGCTTGCAATATACTGTAGTAATTTGGTTTTTACTATCATTGCCAAAAATTGCACCGATAAACTGTGGAGTACCTGTACACAAATAATCTACCGAAATAGTAAGCCACCATTCATAAGCTTTACTTGATGTTGACAGCTTACTGCAGTAGCATTAATTAGTTTGACAAGGATAGGAAAGAAATGGTTAAAAAAATCTAGAAAAAAGAATCAATTTTGTTTGCGAAATGCTGATGTCTGTTGACAACAAAACGCGCAATAACTATATGCCTTAAACACGGTACTGACTGATCCAACAACTTGTCAGAATTTACTAATATACCTTGGTGTCAGGGAAACTGAACTGTGAACAGAGATCTGGATTATCTTATACTCCGGTACCGATGCCTAGCACATGCATATGGCGTAGTAGAGACCGTGTAGAGCCTCAGGATCGGAGCAGACACGACCGACCTGCCTGATGCCTGCCGCAGTCTTCGTCCACGTACGATCGTACTCGATCGACCCTGGAACCGTAACTGTGCGCATGCAGTTTGTTACTCGGCGTAGAGCATGGCAGTAGCTAGCCGCTTTCCGCATCACGTACCTGTGACGTCCGGTTAATCCCACATCACCTACCAACCACAAAAAACGCGCAACTCCACTAATGATCGGTGATCACGTCGATCACACGCCATGCAGCCAGCAACCAGCTGCTCACCCGAGCTAGCTTGGTGTAGCCGGAGCCACACTCCCATCCCAACGACGACACTGCAACAACCACTCCCCGCGAGCCGCCACGGCCACGACGTTTCCCGGTGCACGGCGCTGGCTCAGATCATTCGCCCGTCCTTTGGTACGTACTGGCACCGTGCCCTGCATGTGTGTCTGTGTGTGGTGGTGGCGAACGGCGAGCGGCCGCGCGCCGGCCGTGTGTCCCGCGGCGGCCCGTCCGGCCGTCCTCTCCGCCTATAGCTGCGCGGCTATGAATGCGGCGCAGAGGGACGCGCACCAATCGAGCTCGCCCACCGCGGCGCGGCGCCATGGTCAAACTCACTGCCACCGCTGCTACTACACAGCAGGCTGCAGCTGCGGCGTGTTCTCGTGGCCGGCCGGCCTGCTTCTCGATCTTTTCACTTTCCCCCACCCACCTCCTTAAATTCCCCTACGGGCTACGGTCATTAGGCCACCACTACTCGCCTCGTCTACCCCCTCCCCTCCGTATACGACGCGTCCGGCCATCAAGCCTTGCCGCTATATATACACACCCACCCCTGCCCTCCAAGCTCTGCACTGCACCACACTGACCCTGGCACCCACTCTCCCCCACGCTCTCTCGCTCTTCACCTCTGCAGCGACAGAAGAGGATAGAAACCGCGCGAAGCTCTGCCAAGCTACCAATAATCATCTCCACAAACAGGCCGGCACGTAGCTAGCTAATATGCATGCCTCACGTGTACGTGTAGGAATAGGCCGGCGGATCGATCGGAGATGGTGCTCCCAGCCGCCCTCCCCAAGGTGGCCGCGCAATGGCTCTTCACGTTCTACCGCGCCGCCAGGAAGCTCAGGCGCCACAGGAAGGTGGTGGTGACCGGCGCGCCCAGGGTGATGTCCGAGTGGTTCCTCAAGGAGTACATGGCCGCCGACGCGGTGGTCGGGCTCGAGCTGCAGCTCGTCACGGTCGGCCGCCGCCGCTACTTCACGGGGCTCCTGACCGGGCCGGAGCTGAGGCCCAAGGACGTAGTGAAAGAGATGTTCGGGGCCGAGGCCGACGTGGGAGTCCTCAGCAACAACTCCAACCCGGCTGATGACCAGCTTTTCGTGCCCTGCAGCAAGGTGCGTGCCTACACGTTGGTATTTTTCTTTTGTTATTATCCACTCCTTTTGCTTTTATAAAGGCACTTTTCTTTTGTTATTATCCCTTCTTTTGTTTTTTATAAAATTCAACGGTTTTCTAAATTACACTTTTATCATTCATTTTGTTATTTATGATTATAATTTACAATTATTAAAAATATTTTTATTGTAAATCTAATAATTATAAATTTACACCGTAAAAATAATATTTATTGTTTAATTTATTGATCAAAGTTTGTAAAGTTTGAATCTTTATATACGTGTGTAAGTTAATTATAAGGAGTTTCAATGCACGGTTACCTAGGTCAGAAGGTAACTGAGTCAAAAGAGTTTTACGATGACGAACCGCCTAAAAGTAAAAGTATGCAGTATCCTCAAGAGACCTATTTTCAAGAAATTATAAATGATAGCAATAAGCAGCATTAACATCTCGAAATTAACCACCAATAAATTAGCAAAACACAAATTGTGATTTCCCAAGGTGTAAGGTTTTTTTAGTGATTAATTGAGGGGCACCATTTATCCTTCCTCCTTTATTATTCTTAAGAAAAAGGTCCTAAAAATACTTAACATTTATGGAAGGAAGTTGTAGCTACTAGCCACTAGACGTCGAAACGTAATAATATATGTAATAAACATTACATAAGGTTGGCTACAGCGATATACTGTATATCTGCTACTGCTAACAACCAACGACATATATCCGAGAATATACACGTAGGAACATTACCAAGTGACCGAGAAATAGTGGTACATAGACGTGCTCCAGCGTGTAATAGCATAGTACCTTTCCCTGTCATTTCTCACCATAGATAGATGGTGAAATTAAGAGAAGAGAGAGCGATGTCTGTCAAAGAACGGTGCATGGACCAGTACGTAATAATCCTACTAATGGTACATGCATACGACCCTAGCTTGCACCTCTGTGAAACGTGGCCACAGGTACTTGCAAGATCTATCTATCCACTGCACTGGCAAATTGGGTCCACGAAACCTATCCACCTTGGGACAGCACTAGAAAACTCCAGGTCGATCGACCAGCTGATTGATCGGCCGAACACTGGATCTGCAGAGTTAGCACATTCACTGTACTAGTAGGTCTGTGGCCTGTCCGGCCGGACGAGCTCGAATCGGGGGGGCTCGCATGGACGTACGTACTGGGTCTGAGGTCTGGGTGGTGGCAGCCTTGAAAGTTCTGGGCCAAAACGCTACGGGATCGGGTGGATTGGGGCCATGGAGGGGGAGCACATTCACCGGAGTAGCTAGCATTCCAGCCTCGCGGAGCCAGGCACCGTCCCAAAAGGCCACGGCCGCGGCGACCGCATGGGCATGGCCCCCCGCGCGGAAAGGACACGGGCACCCAGACCCAGCACGGGGGGCGTCGTCGCATGCCATTGAAGCGCATTCACGGCGCGTTTGGTGGCATTTAAAGCGTGTGCTCACCATCGTCGCCCTCGATCTCTGGTTTCTCTTCACCCTCCTCTGCCGTGCGCACCTGGCCACAGCCCACAGGCCACGAGCGAGCGTGGCATGGGGCGCTAGCTGCTGGTGCCTGAGGGTGATAGATGGATGGATCGCGGGCCGGCAACGGACGACGACGGGACGTGGCCGGCGCCGGCCGTGTCCTTTCATAGTGACGACCCGCCGCCTCCACTAGACCACTATTGGCAATCCTATATGCACTGGTATCTTCCGGTGTCTCTCTCTGCACCCGGAGCCTGTCCGTGCCCATCCATGCATCCCCCGCGTCCCGAACTTCCCGATACGACACTTGGGACGCTGCGGTAGCTCGTCACGGTGCACCAGCTCCGGGAGTGAGTAGGGAAGCTGCAGGCTGGCTAAAGGAGGACCAGTCCTCGCTGGGTTTTTACGAGTACTCGATACTAGTACTGGATGGGGCAGTGTTTTCCTCTTCTCACCGACTTCACCGGCCACCGCCAACTTGGGCATCCATCCAGGATCGATTTCCAAAGAGGCCGGCCGTCCGACACGGGGCTATTATTGTACCACATAAATGAACATGACTCGCTATGCGGGGCTCTGGTGCTCTTGGCCGTATGTTTCCACGGGCTGGGTTTTCAAATCTTACGGGAAGTTATTAGTAAAACGTACTCACTGCAACAGATCACCTACTACGGAGTACTACAGTGCAGCAGGAGTAGTCTACCAAGTACTACTGTTGGAGTAGTACTACGTACTCCACTGTATGGATTCACGCATGCGTGGAAATTTGAGACCAGGTAGGGGCCTCCCCAAAGTTAGCTGCTGTTGCTGCTTCAGATGCGTGCGTACAAGGTGATCATAAGTTATCTACAGTGCACACAACAGTGCTGGAAATGATTGTCGACAGGGCGCATAACTATCAGTAAATTCAATTTATACCCTGTTTGTCTAAAACCATGAGTAATCAAATACGAAAAATCGTTGTCAAAGTTATGTGCCAGCGGTCAATATTGAAGTCTGAAAACGAAGCGTATTGGATCTGTACAGTTTTCCAGTATTGGTGATCCGATCAACGTCCGACTTGACAGTAGTGTCGTATCATTTCCTATCATGGATTCTCTTGCTTTCGCATAGCTACAGTTTGTTTATAAAGCTGCAGATCTTTAATTAGATCAGTGCACCGATAGTGTCGTATCATTGATTTTTCAGCAAATAGTTTTATTCCCTGCAGACGTTTTCTTAGAGTGATTCTGCAGATACCGAACTACCGTGCTTTTTTAATCTATATATACGCAAAGAAGTAACTATGGCACATTCCAACCAACCTCATATGCCTTCCCAAGTTCCCAGCCACTTTGTTTCCCTTGGATCCCATCCGAGTAAATGGCTACACCATGTGCCTTCTAATTCGGCCTTTTTCACACAAAAAGAAAGTGACACGCATAAGAAAAGGTCCGGAGATACGGAATACTCCCTCCTCCGGTTGCATATTAGAAGTTGTTTAGGACGCTGTCACCAAAGCATAACTTTTACTTCTCTGTTCTATAAAAATATTTCATGAAAAGTTATATATGTATATTTTTTATGAAAGTAATTTTTAAGACCAATCTATTTATATAATTTTCACATTTTCAAACTCAATGAGTTAAATGTTATTCATGATTTATCTTCCTAATGTTGAATTCAAACATTGTCCAAAACGACTTCTAATATGGAACCGGAGGGAGTACAGAGTACTAGTTTTGAAAATTTTGGTACTCCTAGTACTTATTCATAGATTGATAAAGACCATATATATTGTAATATTAATGGGTCCTCCTTTTGTATGGAGTACTGTTGTAGCCGGATAGGCATTTATGAATAGTTTGACCATCTTTTAAACAAATAAATGTGCCGTGTACTAGTCGGGAAATCATTTTTCATGAATAGTTGGGCTTTCTTTTTAGCAATTAATGTTTAAGTCCAGCCTTTCATTGATTGATCATTTCCATAGCGATTTTCAAACTTTGTGACTTAAAGAGTGCTGGCAATGCCAGATAATATGTGATCATAGATTAAGTACTGTACCATATCTGATTTTAGTTTGGTGCACCACATGCTTTCTGATTAATCGACGTACTGCAATAAAGACCAACGTTGTCTATATATATACATTTTGATGGCATCAGGTTGGTAGAAACACACAAGTAATTATCTTACCGGACTTGTTAGAGAAAGATTATGTCACTGGATGTTCTTATCCACATTTTATTGGGAGAGAATCACAACTGTTTTGCTGATCCATACAGGTCAAGGAAAGGCATCCCTGCAGTTTATAACTAGAGAATAACACTGTTTCGTAGCAGAACAGTCAGGAACAATTCTGTAATCCTCTTTGAGTATTCACTTACTATTATTGTTGTACAGAGATACAGTACATCATTTATTTCCCTGTAGAATATTGGGGTTAGGAAATGATATTCTAGTAAACAAATTAAACAATATAAAAGTGATGAAATCTCATTGTGAAGATAAAAAAACGTTAAACATTGTTTTCAAACTTAAATCGTTTAGCACAATGTTATGCAAAAAAAAACTATTTGAACCGTGGCTTTTGAAGCTAAATCACCAATATATACTGATCTTATTCTTGTTTTATTCAAACAGAGTAATTTAAAATCACATAGAGATAAATAAACTCATGTCACTGATGATATTCCCATTTTTATTAGAATCATTTCTGCATTTATTCTAAAATCTTAACTTACATACTGACCGGCTACGATTACGTTCCTCGCAGGAAGTTTATGTCGTGAGCAGAGAGAGCACGAAGAGCTCCAAGCTACCGCGCGACAAGTACCCGAAGCCGCTCATCTTCCACGACGGCCGCCTCGCCTTCCTCACCACCCCTGCCACTATTCTCCCCTTCTTCCTCTT
>OAMR01000110.1:2625616-2636265 GCA_900205405.1 Echinochloa crus-galli | reverse complement strand
TTGTTTGGAGCATGGACGGACAAGAAGATTGAAGCTTAGTCTTCCTTTTTCTTTTTATTAGTGTGTTTTTCTTCTTGTTTCTTGTTTTACCTCGGTGTGAGGTTAGAGTCTAAGTACTCTGTTGTTGTGTAACCTTTGGCCGTATATATCCACTTGTGGATATAGAGGCCGGAATTTAATTCCATAATTAAAAAAAGTTCCCAACAAGCCCCAAAAGGCGGTGGCATCGCGCGGGGATCAGAAAACATTTGACAAGCCCAATTTGGGCGGTATCCAGGGACCAATTGCGGAAATAGCCCAACAGGTTTGCGCATCCCCTAAACTTTTCCTCTCTCTCTCTTGCAGTAGTCGTCGTCATCGTCATCGACTCGATCTCCGGAAAGGCCCATCAAAACATTCCAAGCCGACGAATGGCTCGGCAGATACCGTGCCTACTTACCTCTAGATTATGCCCTAGTCCTCAAATGTTTGGCACGCAGATCAAGCTTAGCGTCACTGATTGGCGCCTCGGTCAGGATCGTTGCCTGGACTGACAAAAGGCAAATCTGGACGCTTTGGCCACCATCATATCTGCACAGCGGAAAGGGTACCAAAGGAGGCAAACGGCATCGTCATCTTTAGAGAGCCATGAAGTGAGAGGAGAGCTTCTGGGTCAGGGTGGGCCTTTTCTCGACTAGTTGTTATCCGATGGTTACTAGTTGCTACAGCGAAAGGTTGCCCGGCCGGAGCTTCTGCCGGAGAGGAAAAAGGGCGTGCCGTTTTCTCTGCTCCAACCACCGGCACACCGTCGGTGCTCCGTCCGGCGGGCAAACCTTCTGCTTCTGCTGGTAGAATGTGTGTAGATGATTGCATCGAAGATGGGCATTTCTCAGCGGACAAGTATTCATTTCTCGTTAATATGCCGGAAAGGCATAGTGTGCAATAGAAATGGCGGCTTCTCTCTCTTTTTTTCAGTGGCAATGGAACTGTTTTTAGAAAGGCATGTCTGACAGAAACAGTACCTTATATAATCCATGATTTTCTGCTGCACACTTTATGCTGGTTTCTTTAGTTTCAGAGGTGAATCATCATGGATGTAATAGCTCAAGTTTTTTTTTTGGAGAATATGGTTACTGTGTGATTCTGTATAAGATGATTGGTTAACTTTATTGCACCCACCCATGATATATTCCTGCACATAATGAACTTGAAGGAACAAAATGAAAGAATGATGGAAGTCATCATGACTGCGTACTTAAGAGACAAAACTAGCAAACAAAGCTCAGAATAAGATTCTGAAATTCAAAGGATCAGAGACCTACAGTTTATTGTTCTTGCATCATTACGGTGCGGGTACCTGCCAAAGCCAAAAATAAAAAAGCTAACGTTTTAATTCTGAAAACAGACCACCAGAATACGGCCAGCAATTTTCTCATCCACAGAGCTCGTAGTACTTTGTGAAGCTCCATGTCCCAGGCGCAATACCAAAGGCCCATTACTACGTTAGCACACGTGCAGCTTTACAGTTTTAAAATTAAAATTCATCATATTAGGCCACTTATGAAATTTATCTAAATTTTGTGGCACCAAAATACCTTCCAAAAAATATGAAAAATAATTAATATTCACCGTATTAGGCAGCATTTATATACCATCAGACAAGCAAAGCAAAGCAGAGGGGTCATATGAACATTAGGCCTTCTAATTACCTGATGATTCGTTTAGGTATCTGGAGATGTTACTGGGAAGAAAGGGCACATCAGAGAAGATGTTCTCATAGTCCGTACCATCAAGAGCATCTTTATTGCGGATAATTTGTTCATTGATATATCGAACACACGATTGAAGCACTGCACGCTTCATGTCAACATTGATTATCCACACCCTCCCAGCAGAAAATTTCTCTTCCCTCAACACACAGCACAGGACATCCTTTTTGTCCTTGTTGCTGTTCTCTGTGGTGGTGAGTTGCTCATTCTTCGCATTCCTTGTCACACCAAATTCTTCGAGTTCTAGCTACGTATAGTACGTGCTTGTTAAGATCAGGTTTGCAGCCATGAAGCACAGTGTTTGTATGTTCTTTTGTTTTGGACTTCTCTCTTGTAGAATGTTATGGCGTTTCATGTTACTTGGATCATTTGAACCGTAAAAAAGGAAGTTACTAGGCCCGCCGAGAAGTAAAAGTAATCAGCCGCCTTCCGTGTGACTCCGACAGGAACAGAGCAGAGGATAGCAGAGGCAGCGACGCCGCACAGGATGCTCACCACGGTCTCCGTGTCGAAGCCGTCCTACCCCACGGTCACCACGCCCATGTCGGCCTACGGCGACCAGGGCTCGACGCCGTTCCCGTCGTTGGCCACCGGGAACGGAGGTGGTGACGCCGGTCTCGGCGGGGGCGGTGCCGGTGCTGGCGGTGGCGGCGTCGGCGGTGGTGGTGCGGGCGGTGCAGGTGGCGGCGGCACTGCCGGGGGCGGTGCCGGTACTGGTGGCGGCGGCGGAACGTGGTGCGTGGCGAGCCAGAGCGCGAACCCGACCGCGCTGCAGGTCGCGCTGGACTACGCCTGCGGCAACGGCGCGGACTGCTCCGCGATCCAGCAGGGCGGGAGCTGCTTCAACCCCGACACCGTCAAAGACCACGCGTCCTACGCCTTCAACAGCTACTACCAGAAGAACCCCATCCCCACCAGCTGCGACTTCGGCGGCACGGCCACCATCACCAACACCGATCCCAGTAAGCTCCATCCATCAACAAGGCCTCTAGTCGCATTCCATTCCATGGCGAACTTTCTCGTCCTTTGATCGACACAAAACCTTCCCAGAAATTATATCTCACGCAACCAACTTTCTTCCAACCTTTACAGGTTCAGGGTCGTGCCAGTATTCAGCATCAAGGTAAGCGTTCGTGCAAATCACGAAAGGAACTGAAACAGAGCAAATTGTTCTTAATTCGGATCGTGCTGAAAAAACTTTTCGTGTTGTGGAATTGCAGCGGCGGCGGTCAGAACATGATGCCCCCGCCATCCCCGACGACTTCTCCCCCAATCCCGATGCCCTCGCTCCGACCGATGCGATCATGGATGCAGCCGACATGAAGAATTCTTTCACCTCCCAAAGTGCGCTACTGCTCGTGCAGCTTTCCCTCCGCGCCTGCGCTAGATCTTCACCCCCCTGATCGACCAAGCCCCTTTTGCTTTGCCCGTGCATTTCTTTGCCATATGTTAGTGCTGCCCGCCCATCCATTGCGTGCTCCAACCTCGCAAAGCTCCAATCCTCCCCTCCCAAGTTTCCTCTTATTCCTTGTCCCTCTTTCTCCCCCTCTCTCCCCTGCGCCGGAAGGAACCGGCGATTCGACGTGACGGCGTCATGTTTATATATACGCCATGGACGCAGGAAATGCAAGGCCCCTACTTTACACCTCTTCTTCGTCAAGTAGCTGTCGTCCATCGCTGCTGCCTGGTTTTGTGTTGGGTTTTGGAGGGAAGATCAGGTTCAGGTTTGGAGTGACGACGACATGGGTCATAGGCCGTTCAAGCGCTTGGGCTTCATTTTTGTCCTTGTTGCTGTTCTCTGTGGTGGTGAGTTGCTCATTCTTCGCATTCCTTGTCACACCAAATTCTTCGAGTTCTAGCTACGTATAGTACGTGCTTGTTAAGATCAGGTTTGCAGCCATGAAGCACAGTGTTTGTATGTTCTTTTGTTTTGGACTTCTCTCTTGTAGAATGTTATGGCGTTTCATGTTACTTGGATCATTTGAACCGTAAAAAAGGAAGTTACTAGGCCCGCCGAGAAGTAAAAGTAATCAGCCGCCTTCCGTGTGACTCCGACAGGAACAGAGCAGAGGATAGCAGAGGCAGCGACGCCGCACAGGATGCTCACCACGGATGTCGTGAACCTCCTTGGAGGCGTTGGTTCAGAGGCTCTCTGCTTGGTCTTTGATTTTCCAGGTGTAAACCTTTCTCCGGCTGACCGGAGGGGCGACTACGCCTTCAACAGCTACTACCAGAAGAACCCCCTCCCCACCAGCTGCGACTTCGGCGGCACGGCCACCATCACCAACACCGATCCCAGTAAGCTCCATCCATCAATAACGCCTCTAGTCGCATTCCATGGCGAGCTTTCTCGTCCTTGGTCAACACAAAATCTTCACAAAATTATTCATCTCACGCAACAAACTTTCTTCCAACCTTTACAGGTTCAGGGTCGTGCCAGTATTCAGCATCAAGGTAAGCGTTCGTGCAAATCACGAAAGGAACTGAAACAGAGCAAACTGTTCTTAATTCTGACCGTGCTGAAAAACTTTTCGTGTTGTCGAATTGCAGCGGTGGCGGTCAGAACATGATGCCCCCGCCATCCCCGACGACCCTGCCGCCGATCACCCCGACGCCGATGACCCCTACGCCGACCACGCCGGACACCAGCCCGACCACCGGCACCCCCGTCTACGGATTGTCCCCACCCGACTACGGCTCCATGTCCCCTCCGGGCTCCGGATCAATGTCTCCCCCGGACTACAACGACGTCGGCGCCGCCGCGACGGCGGGGCAGGGCAGGGCGGCGCTGGGGCTCCTGTGCGTCCTAGTGGCGACGATATCTCTGCACGCCTCGAAATGAGAGGATGGCGATTCTACACGACCGTTTCCGTTAAGAGGTTACATGGCGCGCCCCGTACCTGGTGGCTGAAAGACTCACAGTTGCATTACATTGCACCGGGGGACCTCCATGGTGCTGGTGCCCGGCGCCGGGTAGAGCAGAGCCGCAGGTCTGCTTAGTGGAAGAGTGGCGGTGCAGCGCCACAGTTCTAGCGGAAGCATCAGATGTTTATATACATATATTGGGGATTACATTCGACTATTGTACTACTTAGGAGTATATCAGAAAATTTATCTGTTTCCTTGCCCACTCCATTCACTTATGCTCAATAATATTGTTATCACGGGAAAACCGACAGTTTCAGCAATAGCTTATGCAGATGGTTATCATCCTTAAGGGGATAAAGCTTTGAACTGGCTATAGCTTACGATTTTGTTAGTTTGTAGTTTCTTTTGAGGGACAATGCGCAGGTGGTGATACACATATGCTAGTATGTCCCAGGCGCAATACCAAAGGCCCATTACTACGTTAGCACACGTGCAGCTTTACAGTTTTAAAATTAAAATTCATCATATTAGGCCACTTATGAAATTTATCTAAATTTTGTGGCACCAAAATACCTTCCAAAAAATATGAAAAATAATTAATATTCACCGTATTAGGCAGCATTTATATACCATCAGACAAGCAAAGCAAAGCAGAGGGGTCATATGAACATTAGGCCTTCTAATTACCTGATGATTCGTTTAGGTATCTGGAGATGTTACTGGGAAGAAAGGGCACATCAGAGAAGATGTTCTCATAGTCCGTACCATCAAGAGCATCTTTATTGCGGATAATTTGTTCATTGATATATCGAACACACGATTGAAGCACTGCACGCTTCATGTCAACATTGATTATCCACACCCTCCCAGCAGAAAATTTCTCTTCCCTCAACACACAGCACAGGACATCCGGGTAATTCTTGGTCACGACAGGGAACTCCGGCAGGCAGAGCGGCGGCAAGCCCAGAACCTTGTAGCCATTCTGCATTCGTAGATCATCATGGTTGGTCACACGATGGATCTCCCAGCTGCAGCTACCACCCATCACAATCATATTCCAAATGGTGATCGCCAGGCCGCTTGTTTGGCAAGGGTCCCGCAAGTCATCGCCAATGTGAACGAAACGCATCATACCTTGGCTTACAGACACGCTCCGGAATAATTCAGGGTAGTACCTCTCAAGCCGTATCTCATCTGAGTGTTGACGTAAAATCTGCAGTTCACGCCAAGCACACAGCAAGCCGAATTAGCTAGCTTCACACGTGAACGTTTGAATCCAAAGCGTGCCAGTCAATTTTCCCTGAAACTGACAAAGGAAGAAAATATTTAGAATAAAACCTCGAACGTGCCGGATGATACCAGACAGTTCCACATCTACGGCTTTACAAAGCCAATTTTGATCGACATATAGCTATGAACAAATATTAACTCAAATAACACAAGGTAACTTAATGAATCTATTAGATCTTTGCCACAATCTAATAGAGCCGATAACTTGCTTCAAGCTAAACCTTAGCCTACCGCATGACTCATGATTTAACAAAGAAGCCTTCTCATACCAAGCTTAAATCCACCGCATGATACTAAGCATGATACAAGGTTGTCGATACTTATGGAGGTCGACGGATCGATGGTTCCTCTCGAAGATTTCGACGACACGACTAAAGGACTCGAAAGTTGGCGCAAGGCCGGTTTGTTGTATGATTGTTCGATATCTATTACAATCACCATGGGTTTATATTTATACCCTGGTTTTGACACAATTCCTAGTCGACTACGATTACAAAACGTTTATTTCCAAAGAAATACGTCAAAGTGCCATCATCTCATATTCTTCATCAAATCGGCTTATTCCTTATATTTCGATCTACGTCATCACGCTTTCTCGAATACCTCTGTTTCCAACTGTGGAACAGCTCCTTTGCCGAACGATGGCGGATTCCCGACCGCAGAGCATCTTTTGCCGAATGCTTCGAAGAAGACCTTCCTGCCGAACAGAATCTTTCTATCAAATCTGGCCCACTTGTCAGCCTCTTTCAGGTACCAATTTTTGGTGTTAACACTAATCTAGCTAGACCACATCAAATTTTGGTCGATCCTTTCGCACTCCATGACCGAGATGCAATATGATGACATGGTCTTTATTAGTGAACTTCTAATTTTGCAAATTGAAGTGGACAACTTGCATGCTGAAGCACCTAAGAGAAGAGTTTTATAAGGGCCTCGGCAAAAAATTGAATCCATTGTCGTTCTCAGGGTGCTCGCCACCAGTCATGTTCTGGCCAGGCGTGCTAGGTAGGAAGCAATCAACATGGAGTTCCCTTGGCAAGCTGGTAGTGTTGGCACCCCTCTCTCATGTCCCTGTCTGCACAAGTGCACATCGACTTGCTGCCAGTGGCCATCACCATGTTGGCAAGCCTATTTTTTCCTAAGCTGGTCATCTTACTTACTTCCCCATGGTAGCTCGCTAGCAACAACTCACCCCACAAAAAACAACTCACCCCGAGTTTTGTGTATCATGAAATTTCTGAATATCATTGGAGGACAACCATAGCTCCTAAAATATTATTCAAAATATGGTCTCTGAATATACTCTAGAGTCTAGATGCCCCAATATATTTTATTGATAGTATGATACTACTATGATAATATTTGATATAGATAGGAAACATTGGCTTATTGGGAATGACCTAGAAACCAATTTTTTTATGTAGCCATGTACTGAAATACTTTTCATTGGCATTTCCTATTTTTAACGAGGTACTGTGACCAACTGTCAATACAAACAAGCATATATAATTTATGGTAGGTGCAGAAATCTCATAAGTTTTGATCTGATATTTTGCTACCAAACTCATTCCTAAATGTCCTGTATCAGAGTGCATGTTCAGTTCAAAATGAAAGCTTCTTGTGCTCTGAATTGCCCCTTAATAAGGTGAAGGAGTTGGTGCACCTAATGGGTGTGCAAAGCAAACAATCTAGTATGGCCAACGGTTGGATCCATGTGTTGCTTTTTGGTTTTTCTCTCTCTGGAAGTGATGGTACATTGGTACACAAGATACTTTATTAGCATTAATGTGGTTCTGATAGACAATAATATGATTCTGAAATAGAAAAGGTAGTGTGCTTTATTAGGCATTTTTTATTTAGAATTTTATAGTTTATTTTTAGCGAGAAATCCATTGGTATTTACGATTTTGAGTCAATGATCTAGTGGATGGGAGAAGATGGAGGTGAGATCATGTTTCCATTTTTCAATCAATTCCATTTCCCCTACATAAATTGATTGACAGTCTGCAAACTTGATTGTTTTTCATGTTTCTGATACTGTGAGGAGTGGAAATCAGAGAGCCCTATGGAGGGTGTGCTCAGGAGGAGGCTGTGCACAGGATGGCAGGATGCTGAGGCCATCTCTCTGTTCTTTCTTTGCTTTTGGCCCCTTCCTCTTTTGTTTTGAGTTGTTTATTGGTGGAGCTGGGATGCAGTTAGTGGTGTTTTTTTTCATGTATGGAAGTTTTGTTCGGAGAAGAATCAAATGTTTTGTTTAGATGTCACGGTTCATTTAGAGTGTTACAGATCATTCATATTTTTATTGTTTTTTGAGGATTAAGTGGAAATATCCATTTACTAACAGAGTTTGGTTTGGTTTTCACTCTGGCTTGCCCTTTGCTGATTGAATAGTTTGGATCAGTGTGGCAAATTTATAAGAACGACCCGAACCTAACCAATTTAGATTGGGCAAAAAGAGTGTTATATGAATTAAACATAAAGTAAAACCCAAATAACACAAGGTAACTTAATGAATCTATTAGATCTTTGCACAATCTAATAGAGCCGATAACTTGCTTCAAGCTAAACCTTAGCCTACCGCATGACTGGATTCGCAAGCGAGCAGAACTGATCATCAACAACGCCGACGAGTCTCTCCCCGGGGATGCTTGCGTTCTGAACTTGGAGGGCCGCGTCCATGGAGGCCTTCCTTCCAGCGCGATTTCTCAGTTCTTCGCTGGGACTGACGGGCGACGCAAATTCGTCAATAGACCTCGCGTTTCTCTCTTGGAACAAGACCCTGACGAGTCTCTCCAGGGGGACGCTTGCGTCCACGGTGGGTGGCTTCCCGCTGTCGCCCTCGGCGACCCGCAGGGGCAGGGCCGTGTACATGGAGGGGGCGCGATGTCTCCGTTCTTCACTGGTGACTCCTCGGTACCATCACCCAGCAGGTTAGTACTGATTCTGTCGTCTGACCATAGATTTGCTTCGTATGTTGATCATCATTTTTTTACTTACCGAGAATCTGTTGATTCAATGTTTTTTATAACTTTCTTATTCTAATATTTTTATTGATTAAACATTTTATATGGTTTGTTGATTCAGCAACTTTATAAGATGATTCGTATTTTCTTGATCAGTTAACATTTTTTTACAGACTTGCTAACTTTTCAAATGATTCAATATTGTGTAACTAAATGACGAGTTTAATTTTCCCTTTGTGGTGAATACTGCTTGGACAAGTAGCGATCAACCACCTGCAGGTAGCAGGCCCCACGACGTTGCCATGTCTGCCCTCGCCATGGAGTTCTGTAATCTCAAAATCTGGAGAATTGATGTGCTGAGTGATCACCTGGGCATCTCGCCTGCGTCCATCTGGGGCTCCGTCAGGCGCAGCTGCAGCAGCGGTTCTAACTCTGACTCGGCAGCCTCGTGGCCGACCTCCTCTGGTTCCTTCACTGGCACGAGTGGCAGTTCAAATCAGACCAGCTTCGCCTACCTCTCGGCTTTAACTGAGGACATGTCAGTACGAAGTGATAAGGCTTTCTCACGCAATGATTTTATCGACCGCAAGTTGTTGTCTATCCTCAACGACATTGCAGGCATCATGATCGACGGCGGATATGAAAAGATGCTCCGACGAGCAATCGATCGGCAATCTGCTAAACTTGCCAGGTGTGTGTTTAGTCCATCGAGGCGCCCGTACACCTGCATGAGCCAAAATCTCAAGATAAACAAGTACAAAAGTTTTAATAATAAATTTTCCATCCATGGCTGATTAAAATTGCTTCTCTTTACTTCATTTATTTTGTTGATTTTGTAACACAATACTTTTATATACACTGTAAATTAACTCTATTTGGTAGTGATAAAATTTATTTACAAATTACTTGTGAGGAACCCGTACAAATTACTCCAATTTAATCGATTCACTGTCCTTTGGTTAATTTAAACGGGAGTAATTCCGGTAGTCCTTAAAATGTGTCATGAGAAATGTTTAGGGTTTACACACTACTCACAAACACACTAATAACAACATCATCACACACGTAGCATGTCTATACATGAAAGAGGTTCAGAGTTTACATACTCATGTCTTAAAGTTCTGCAGCACAAAATTTAAATCACACTCATATAATTTGCATAACAAAATATAACGATAGCACTATATGTTGACATGGTATTTCTATAATATCTAAGTCAAGCATTAATACAATTGCATAAATAAAGTAATTGTATTTCATGAGCTTTAATCTTCCATGAACTCTGTCATGAAACTCTAAATTGAAAGAGAAATCCATAGAACGTACTCCTTGCTGAGGCTACGCGAATAGATTACTGTATACCCTGTAGGGGTGTACTACTTTTCCAACACGAGAGACCAACCGCCATATCTGACGTAAAATCTGCAGTTCACGCCAAGCACACAGCAAGCCGAATCAGCTGGCTTCACACGTGGCTCGAGCTTTCGAATCCGGAAACGTGCCAGTCAATTTTCCCTGAAACTGACAAAGGAAGAAAAAATGTTCAGATATAAAACCTGGAACATGCCGGATGATACCAGACAGTTACATCTCTACGGCTTGCAAGGCCAATCTTGATCGGCATATAGCTATGAACAAGCTATCTGTCAGCAATACAGGCATTCACAACATATTCGGCAGAGCGCGTAAGAAAGCATACTGCCGACCGCATGACGTCATCATGATGAAAGATCGGTATTTAATTACTGCTTGAGTAATGACGTAAGGACATAGCTATATG